>JAWRVZ010000104.1:600000-867500 GCA_037043235.1 Rhodeus uyekii | reverse complement strand
ATTGTCCTGCATGAAAATCATGTTTTTCTTGAAGGATGCAGACTTCTTCCTGTACCACTGCTTGAAGAAGGTGTTTTCCAGAAACTGGCAGTAGGACTGGGAGTTGAGCTTGACTCCATCCTCAACCCGAAAAGGCCCCACAAGCTCATCTTTGATGATACCAGCCCAAACCAGTACTCCACCTCCACCTTGCTGGCATCTGAGTCGGACTGGAGCGCTCTGCCCTTTACCAATCCAGCCACGGGCCCATCCATCTGGCCCATCAAGACTCACTCTCATTTCATCAGTCCATAAAACCTTAGAAAAATCAGTCTTGAGATATTTCTTGGCCCAGTCTTGACGTTTCAGCTTGTGTGTCTTGTTCAGTGGTGGTCGACTTTCTGCCTTTCTTACCTTGGCCATGTCTCTGAGTATTGTACAACTTGTGCTTTTGGGCACTCCAGTGATGTTGCAGCTCTGAAATATGGACAAACTGGTGGCAAGTGGCATCTTGGCAGCTGCACGCTTGACTTTTCTCAGTTCACGGGCAGTTATTTTGCGCCTTGGTTTTTCCGCACGCTTCTTGCGACCCTGTTGACTATTTTGAATGAAACGCTTGATTGTTCGATGATCACGCTTCAGAAGCTTGGCTATTTTAAGACTGCTGCATCCCTCTGCAATATATCTCACTATTTTTGACTTTTCTGAGCCTGTCAAGTCCTTCTTTTGACCCATTTTGCCAAAGAAAAGAAGTTGCCTAATAATTATGCACACCTGATATAGGGTGTTGATGTCTTTAGACCACACCCCTTCTCATTACAGAGATGCACATCACCTAATATGCTTAATTGGTAGTAGGCTTTCCAGCCTATACAGCTTGGAGTAAGACAACATGCATAACGAGGATGATGTGGTCAAAATACTCATTTGCCTAATAATTCTGCACTCCCTGTATAAACAAAATAGGTAAATAAAACACAGCATAGTTTACAGAGGCATTTAAGCGTTGCCGCATTGAGGTATTCAAGCTTTTGAAATTGGGAATTTTGCCGGTAAATGAAACATGTTGGTTAAACAAAGAATTTTTAGGGAGGGTCCACTTGCATTCATTCCATTTCCATCTTTATCAATCATTATAACTTTGCAGAAGGCCAAACCAAGGACAACACAGCAATTGGGCACAAGTGCAAATCCCAATTTCAGCTGGAGGTTTTTATAGGGCTGTTCTCATCCCCTGTGAATGGAATTGCTTTTTGTTACTCTAAATGTTTCTCCTTTATGGATGTGGCTGCAAGGTTCAGCTCCACCGGCCATATAAAACATCACTGCACTCCTTATAGGAAAAGCTGAGGGATGTTTAATGACCCAGCACTGTATCGCTCAGTATCTACTGACCAGACAAAGGTGCTTAACATTGACACGCATACACAAATACATGGTAAAATACATAAACATTTAGTGCTACAAGCTACTGTTTGTGTGTGAGCGTCAGCATGAGCTGTATCTCACTTTCAGCCACCATGATTACAGTGTATGCAGGTCAGTGCTCCCACTCAGAGCACATGATTTACATTTTCATTTGTTTTCCCAGAACCACAGCCCAGAGATGGGGATGACGCCTCTCCTAAGAAGCTCAAAGAGTTTGATTACCATGCTGCATAAACATTGCAGTAATTGTAAGCACTGAAAGTAAAACTAAATCAAGTTAAGAAGTTGTCTCAGCTGAGCTGCATTGACAGTCATGTGGTTTGTTGACACATTGAAACATTTGTCAGGTTTTCCTTGAACTAATAGAACCACGCAATTTCCATCTCTCAGCACCGATGGAACATAAGGAATAAAACGTAACTGTAACAAAGCCAGGGGTTTTTCAACAGCATCAAAAAGGGCCTCAAAGAGGTTTTGAACACCAGCAGCACCCCTGTTCTGAATGTACTGGCAGGTGGAGGCGCAGAAATGAAGTGATGTTAAAGTCAAAGGTTTAAAGGTCTCCCAATGGAGTGCAAATAGCATCCACAGTGAAAACCCAAAATTAATGAAAACAAATACTGTTAAAAAAATAAACTGACCCAAAACACAGCAACCACTATCTTCCGATTCACTCTACAAGCCTTCATACAACCTGTAGGAGGTTATAGTAAAAAGGCCAAGCCCCTCCTACTTGAAAGGGGGGGGGGGGGGGCGTCCCCCTTTCCTGTAGCTCAATCAGTTGGTGGTTACAACGCCAAGGTCATGGGTCGATCCCAGGGAAAGCAAGAACTGATTCAATGTGTTTCTTAAATGCAATGTCAGAACCTTGGATAAAAGTGTCTGCTAAAATGCATAAATGTAAATGTAAACTAAACTATTTAGAAGTTAAAAGGTAATTAAGATTCAAAGTAGACAAATAAATGTTATTCAACAGTAACCAAGAGGTAAAATACATAAAAATCTGAAGACAAAAAAACCCTCAAATTATTACACTTTAGAATTAAACAGATTACCAATCTTCCCCTCATACATGAGAACAATGAACTGTGCCTTCTATTGGCAAGAATGAGTTCTTCAAAATAGTAGTATTTACTGTGACCGGATTTTGTCTGTTTGAGTTAGAAAATGTCCCAGTACGCAAGTATGACCATTTATCATTTTTAAGTAATTATATGGAAACAATAGACATTTAACAGGCCCTGGGTGGGCCTGGGCCCCCTCATTTACATGTCCGGCCCCCTCAGATTTTCAATTGGTTAAAATGCCGGCTGTGAAAATGAAAGTGAAAGCACATATCGCCCGCCGCACAAGACGATCGCAACGCTCCCCCAAAGTCAACAATTGCACGCTGCACGCACATCCTCCCCACATTATCACGCCAGTAGGTGGGTCTTTTATGAGTGAGAAATAGACTGTTCATTCAGTAAATTTACTGAATATACTGAAATTTACTGTAAATTTAAAAACGCTGCTGCTCATTCAGGAATGATTTAAAAAAAGGAAATTATCTGAACTTTGTGAATCACCATACAAGCAATATAGCATCAGGGTAACATTTAATCTGATGTATCAGCGGACACTGGCATGGCATACAGATTTATTTTCACAAATTTATGACTTGATCTAGAGAATGAAAGTACTAATGGAAGCAGATAATCACACAATCTCTGTATTTCTGAAGCTGTCGTTGCTAGATCTAAAAGTTCTGATTCACTTAAAGTGAAATCAAAGAATGAACATGTGTAAACAAAATCAAGCCAAAAAAAAAGTTTGGTCCGTGTTTGTTTTCGGGAGTTCAAATCAGTGTGTCATTGCAAACTTTTACAGAAATATTTGCACTAGCTGGTAAACATTTTCAAACTACCATTGATCTGTGGAAATTACGTAACAGGTAGGTGCGGCTGGGGCTCTTTTCCAATCTTTTCCAGGTCATCTCTTCTGATCCGTTCACCAAAGTCAGATGTCCACGAGTCAAGACAGGACTACACCAGAGATTTGGTTTATAGTAGAAATTGTTGTAGTTCTAAATGAAAGAGACTGTTTTTCATGTATAACTTTGTAAATCTGCTTTTGTATTGTATCTATTGTATAAAGTGCAATATAAATAAGCGTGATATGACTTTACTAAAGTTCAGAGAAGGTTGCTGAACTTTCCAACATAGTCACATTGCTATGATCTTCACTACTATGTTTTCTCTGCAATATCCTTTTTTGTGTGTGTTAATTTTGTTATTAAAAGGAAAGATCAAAGCACACATTTACATATTTCATCTTAACACTGCTATCAGCAGTAATGGGGTTAACAGAATGTTCAACAATTTAAAACTTATCACCCCTAAGCGAAGAACAAAAAATAATTTTGTTATGAGTATATCTGTCACAGAAGGGTGATTGTGTGCGATGTGGAGAGGAACAAGGAGGAAGCAGCAGGTTTAAACTTAAACTCTCTTTATTACAAAAGGATAAACAAAAGACTTAAAATATAAACTAAACTAAATGGCACTCTTGTGCAAAACCTTGGAGAACTGGGAACAAGGAGAACAACATACACACACGGGTACACAAAGTCAAACAACATCAACTTCAACAACCAACAAAGACATGAGAACACAGGAGGGTTTTAAACATGAGGAGATAGGGAACACCTGACAAGACTAATGGGGGGAGTGATTGACAAAACAGCAACGACCCAGGAAGTACAAACAAGGTAACAGGAAGTGAACCACATGACAAAACTTTGAAAATATCAGGGCCTACATATGAAGTTATAAAACTAGTAACGGAGGCTTGAGTGCATCTGTTTAACTATCAACAGCAGAATTAAATCCATGGCAAAATAAGTAATTACACACAAAAGGTTTTTTAAGACACTTTGTGTTGTTCTTTTTAATTATTGAGATTAGATGTCATTGGACATCATTTAACTAAAATGAGTAATTCAATGCATTTTCCAAATTGCCTAATATATTGCCGGATAGTATAGTTCCGTTTAATTCACATAGAAAAATTAACCAAATCTTTAACTAACAACTAGATCACAGAGAGAAGAAGAAAAAACCTAGCAGCCAAGTCGCAATCTCTTAGCAAGTGTAATATGACTGTGTGTGTCCGTCTGTGTGTGTAGGTGCGAGTGAAGGAGAGCAATTGTTACTGTAAATACTGACTGGTGAATATCGGAGGTCTGATTGTAGAGATGGGACTGCGGAGGATTGTTTGGAGTGCTGCCAAAGCCTGTCACTCTTCATCGTTGTTCAATTACACTCCTCATCCACAGCACCCACGAAACTGTTCATCTTTTTAAATCATGAATGTCACAGAAATACAATTTTACTTTGACTACAGGCCACTCCACCTGTCCTTATGCTGACAGAAGTCGCTTTGTGGAGCAGAAGTGATTTTAAGAGAGAGAAAGAGATGAGAATACATTCTCTAGAGTCCAATTCAATTTCAACAATAGACTCACTATGACTGTGCTTTAGCAATCAGATTGTATACAAAAAAATACAATGTTTGAGAAAAAGAAAACCAAGAATGAAAACCCTAACAACTATCTTACCCTAATAAAATATATTGAACACATGGAAACAAAAGAAGCACATACGAAAAACTAAACACTAAAAATAAAAATACACAAATATTTTTGAATACTTCTGATATCACGGCGGAAGTGCACGAAGATGGAGGAGAAACAATGGAAAATACTTTTATTTAACAAAACACAAGGCGAGATCAGACAAAGACACAGGGTATACACACAGAGGATGAATGAGTGAACAAGACAAGCTGACAAGACTAACAAAGTAAATGATTATGAGATGGGTGAGTGGAAAAACACTGGGAGAGCACGTTGGGGACCAGGAAGTAAATAGAGAAATGACAGACACGTAACAGCTGAACAACACTAATTCATATAACTCTACCAATAATAGTGAACTATATATTCCATTATAACATTTTCAAATATTTGTTTCATTATAATATTTTATGAATTTTTTATAATTATTTCATAATAACAATGCTGTGCAGGGACTTTTGGTTTTATCACCAAATCAGTTTTGTTTTGTTTTTTGAAGCAGACCATCTGAATAAAATAACCACTAAAACTAATTGCAACTATAGTCAGCAGAGCTGTGGGTGCAAAAAGATTCTTGGAGAATTTAGAATACAGGTTGCCAACAGGTAAAAACCCTAATCAGAGAGGAGATGGAAATGTCCAGACAGCCACAAAGACAGATGAATGATTGTAAGGTGACCTGAAGGCAGTGACACTTACTCCCCTGACCGGTTAACATCTAGGCCTCCTGTGAGCCTCACACCAATGGTCAGAGACATCTGTCAGCCCTGACAGGACCCACATCGATGGATTATCAGTAGAGCATTTCATACATTACTTCTATCTGGCATTAAAGGCAATGAGGTAGACAACCAGTCAGCTAAGTTAACCAGTAAGTATATCCGTCACTTGCCCTTCAACCATAATGACAAATGGGTCAAAAAACACTGCATCAAGATATTTTGAAAAAAATCCTTCAATTGCTACAATGAACGTCATTGGGGTCTACATAACAAAGACAATTTGTTATCAGTCAGTAGATAGCTCTGAGAAAGTTTAGTAATGAAAGAGGCCATTGATATGATTTGCAACATTTATTGATTTGGCAGCTGCTTATGGACTACAAAATTTGCCAAAGAATTGTATGTATATACCTCTACGATAGCAGACAAAACCAGTGCTATCGAGCAGAGAAAGATATCCACATTTCTCCATCTCGCTCTTCCTCCGCATCCCTCCATTGCACTCGCACAAACACTTATTCGCCGTGCCGAATTTGGCAAAGGGGTAGAAGGGTTACCATCTGTTACAAAGAGCCGTACAATGCGAGATTTAGTTTTTATAGCTGACTATAGAGAAGAGACAGGCCCCTTCACACCAGTTGGCAACATCTGATGAGAAGAAGATGGGAGGGGGGGGAACAAGAATGTTAGGCAATCAGCCATCTGGAATACTCAGCCGAATATTTGAACAATTTTCAGACAAAGAAGAGAATTGGCAGTCTGCTTCCAAAAGGGCTCAATTTAGTTTGAAAAATGGTGCTCATATATATAATGGGGGATGCATGCAGGGGGAGGGAAAGCCCATTCCATCCAATCAGGGCCCTTGGCATACAGTCATTTACAACTAAACAGTTGCAACAAGATAAAATATAAAAAGACAGTTTTTCTAATTGAGAACAGGTCTTTTTTGTTCTGCTTTTCTGCGTCCCAATCAAAGCGGAAGTGATTTTTTTTTTTTAGATTAAGACACCAACTGCTCTAATTCATTAGGAGAGAAAAGAGAAGAAAAACAGGCTTTACATATCACATCTGTTCCCCCCAATGACTGACTAATAGATGGCAGAGTACGTCTCCCCACAGTGCCTTTGGAGATGGGGAATGGAGGAACCAGATGAATCCATTGTGGGCGAATAGAGGTGATTCATCTTGGTGGAGCTGCCAACCTACCGACCCGCCCCCCTTGAGCACATACGCAGGCGCACAAGCCCAGGAGACGGATGGGGCCAACAGTCAGCTTCACACCATTTACTTCCTCAAGGCTGCTGATGCAGGACGCAGAGGTGTGTGCGCTGAAAAAGGGGTTATATATGAGCTGGAGAGTGAACGAGAAGGGGAAACGAAAGACAGGGTAGACAGTAAATGAAGGACAATCTGCTTGTCGCGCATGACTGGTTAAATTGGAGATGCTACCTTGAGACTTTCTGCCGGGAGAGTCTCTGGAGTTCTCTGTAATGGTTACTGAATATGACATTCTTTACCGGTAAAAGCACAGCCCATCTCTGCTTACCTCCGCTCTCCCTTGTGAGACCAGCACCGGCTTACTGTCACACAGCATATGAAAATTAGACACTGTGCTACATTTTTCTATGGTCAAAATCATTGCATGAGGGTATGACATGTATAGCGACTGTAAGTTCCTCTTAATGCAAGGTTCAGAAAGAACTTCATCCAATACCAATTAACTGCAGAAAAATTTACATTTCTCTTGCTATGCAGGGCTAAAAACATCCATCCACTATCCCAATGCAAACATTCTGTAATCTACTGGTAAATAATCAAAGGAAAACATTAAGGCCTCCTTGCACAGCAAGACACAGTGTATATCAACCTTCATCATGATAACTGATCTCCCTAAACTTCTATGATCAACAAGAAGATGAAATGCTTACTTTATAGACTGTGTTCAAACTTTTATAAACTTCACCCTTAAGAAATGTAAGATTAATGTATGTATGAAAATCTCACTTTGGGTTTAGATGGAAGCAAAAAGCAATTATTTTTTTCTCCTTTATGATTGGTGCTTGTCAAATTGTATGATATGACCCTGATGAAAGGCAGACTTTAGCATATATTTTGGGTGAAAGGAAATCCATCAATAGAATCAGTAATAGGTTTAATCATATTACACAATAATCATATCAATATTTGTGTAACAAATTCAATAGAATTAGCAACAAATAACACAATCGTCACTGATGCACTGCCAGGAGAAAGTCTGAGGAAGTTTTAGGTTCTTCCCATGAAAGCAGATGTACACTTTCATCTACTTTCAAAATGAGGTGCTACACATCACAAGAGTCCAACGTTCCCTATTCAAATTGTATTTAATGCAATTTATTTATTAAATAAAAAATACAGTAATTTGAAAAATATTTGTATGTCTATTTTGATACATTTAATGAACAATGTACTCATGCTGAATAAAGCATTACACTTAAAAAAACCTGTATATCTACTGTATTCATGTCACAAACCAGTAAGGCTTGATTAACTAGCTATAGTTCCATCTAACTTATTTTATTCACCAAGATACAAGTAAATTCTAAAGATGTGCACAAAAAAACGTACTGAGGTCAAAAATGTTTTTATCTGATAATACTCCTTAACAAAATATATAATTGATAACTGGACTGGGTTATCATCACAAGAGAGGGGTAGTAATGTTTTTAATTACCTGTTGCATTTATCCCTATCCCAAACAGCAATAGCATAGCAAACTGTTTTAGCTTGTGGATTTGATGTTAGCACAAATGGAAAATGTCAAATTAAACTAGAGAAAGAGTTTTCTTAGATTATGTAGGTCAAATAATTACATTAAATAATTGTATCTACTATACAATGACTGCTGAGAAAACAGTACAATATTGCTCACAGACACGTCACTTCTCCTGTGAGCTCAAAAAGGTGATGGAAGTATATGATAATGACCACAGATAATGACCACAGCTCTTTTCTGACTTGTCAAAATGAGAATGTTACAACTGACCCGTGTTACGACACCCCTTATCTCTCCTATTACTGTTGAAAAGTTTTAGATCTGTAAGGTTTTTAAATGTTTCTAAAAATAAGTATCTTTTGCTCACTAATGCAGCATTTCTTTGATAAAAAATTACTGCTAAATAATTGTTTTGAATATATTGTGGTGAACAAAGGTTAAGATGAAATTCCAGGGACCAGTTTATGGCAGGGCCCCTCTCTAAATGCCAGTCTGCCAAACTGTGATTGGATCCTTGGAAAATGTATTTGGCACTATCATTTCTGTAAATATGAAAAAGCAGATGAAATCTCAGATTCCAGTCATAAAGGCGGAATTTACTGTAAAAAATATAATTTTCTACACGCACAAGCACAAACATGCTTTATAATTAATAAAAATAAACATTTTTATTTATTTATTTATTATTGATCTGAACACCTCACCCATTTCTAACCCCTTTGATAGGTCTATTTGCAAACCCCAGGACAAAAATGTATACCTTTATACTCCTGGTTCATGACGTCATCATCCCGCGACATGCATTCACACAATCGATTCAATTGTGCTTTACGAGACAATCACGCTTAAGCATTCCTTTAGCATTACAATACAGCGCGAGTTCCCTTGAAAGGGAACATTACTTTTTTTCATTGAAATGACTTTGTGAGGCAGTTTTACATCTATACATGTTACCTGTTCTCTCTGGATTAGCACCAATGCAGATTTGAATGTTTCAGTTTGATTTTGTCAAAGGTTTAATAGGCACAGGTAAATCGTTGTCATTTAGGAATGAGATCTTTAAAGAAATGTATATATACGCACAGCCTAATAAAAATTAGACACTTAGAGAGTACCAGGAACATGTCATTTTACTTGCATGGAAGCAGCCCACAGTCCCCGTGAAGTCAAAACTGACAATTAATGTCTGTACATTTTTTACAATGTTGCTATGCTTATTATAAATTATTTTTCCATGCACATTATCTTTTTTTAAATTCCTATGCCCTTGTTATCTTTGGTCAAATCTTTAATGTCCCCACCCTTTTGCAAATGACGTCTGTTCTCTTCGTAACGTACATCTCGGTGGAGGGTAGGGCTATTTATAATCCACATCTATCTGCAAACTGCCACTCATATTTGATTCCATTTAGCTAGCAGAAACAACTTCCTACGATTCAATCAATTCCTGAAGAATGAAATCAAATCCTGCTCTACAATTTTCTCATTCCAGAAGCTGTTTCACTCGAACATGTCACAATAGGGGGATAAAAAGACTATTGCAACTTCTGCTTCATGCCGATATTAAAACCAAAACATCTAAACTCTTTTGTTGCCAAGAAAGTGCATATATTTCCTTTAGGAAGTGTGAATCTGGTTGTTCTCTGAAACACATTAATAGTGCATAACAATCTAAGGCCCAGTATTGGTTTTGTTGTGCTGATTATGCATTTCCACTTGGTTATTGCAAGAGGTGACAAGTGTGTATAGAGTCATGTCTTATTTATCAACCAGGACTGGGGTGTTTGCGAGAGTGTGTTTTTGAAAAGGGTTATGGCATGTACCTCCCTCCCAATAAATGTCCTTCCCTGGACACAGTCTCTCACACACACAATTTCACATCCACTCATTTACCCAACAAGAAACCAATTACTTAACTCTGCTTCAGGTTCTATTGCTTCTTGCCTTCACCACCTTGCCAATCCCCTGTAATCTCCTCTAACAGTCTGCACCCCCTCGGCTCAAACACACATAGGGTCCCGTTCCTGACCGCCCTATAAGAACCTGATTAAATGAAAACCGTGATGCCCATCTTGCATTCCCTGGGCCAATGAATACCAATGAGAGACATGTTTTACTGATATTTTTTAGTGTGATCTTATTTCTCTATTGTAACTGACCTTGTGATTGTTTGTAATTGTGAGAAAAAGAATAAACAGGTAAACGAAAGTGAAATAATATTAACATTGCTAATAAAATTGTCTGTCAGAAAGAAAGAGCTAAGGTTTTGTCTTTTTTTGCAAACATATACAATACACCCTGGATAATTTATGATCTTGGTGTGTGTTGGTATATAGCTCTCAATTCTGCTGTCCTTTTCTTCAAAAGTGTATTAGACTGCAGAATCACTTATTAAACTCAATAATGAAGAGGTCATGCATAATTTCATTTGCTGTAGGAGGACCTGGGGACATTTTCTTATTTCAATAAAATACTTGATATTTTCATTTGAAAGGCCATAATTCTACTGCTGTGGCAGATATTGGGGTCACTAATGGTAAACGGGCGATTTATGGATTCAGCACGGCTGGAGAATTTGCTGTTGGGTCCTTGCCAGTTCCTCCGGAGCAAACCGATTCAACGTCCTTTAATAATCCCCACCAAGATTATGATGGTGGCAAAATCAATCCTGAATCATCCATGAATCATGTGGATCAGCTCAATTTTTAAATCTTCCTTCACCTTCCAGTATTCTTTAAATGTTGTCATTATACCAAACACAGACCATATCAGTTTGTTTACATCCTAAGCCCAGTCTCTTGACTTGAAAATGCTTTACGTTGTTTAAATTTAACTGTGTGGTTACATACTGTAGGTCTGTAAACCACTGGTGCAATTCCAGGGATATTAAAACTGGATGAAATAAAATCATAATAAAATATTAATGACCTTGAAGGCTTTAGGCTGGACAAGTACACGCCTAAAGTTTAGATTCATGTGAAACGGCAGTGAAAATAAAGTAGCACTGCTGTGAACGAATGTATGCATATCTGAAGACCCTAGGCTCCCCAAAAATGTTTTAGTGTGAAGAAATTACAACAGTACCCCATCCAATCCCATTAGCCCATGGGATGGAAAGCAGATGCAATTATTAAAAATAAAAAAAAGAAAGAAAAAACAGCCAAATGCGATATTCAAATCAGAGAGCATAAAATGTAAGGAAAAATGTTTGCGCTGTTCCATTTTGTAAAGTGAGAAAGGGGCAGTTCCAACTAGAAATTAAATTAACTGAAAACATTTGGAACTCTTGGCAGGATGTTCAATGTACCCCACCGTTTCACACAATGGGAGTTTTGGTAAAATTTATGAAAATATATAATTCCAATTCAAGTTATTTTCTTTTAACAGCTTCTGTGGTAACAATTACCACAGGAATAGTTTGGACTCAAAAATCCAGTTTACAAAAATCCAGTTTACATTAAGACATGGAGAGAGGAACTGCATTACCAGATTTGAACACTGACTTAGCAAAAACTGTGACAGAAAATTACTCACTTCTCCCATGCAAAGTTATAGTCAAACTATACACAGCTAAAGCTTTAAAAAACTTCTTTTTGTTGTTTTTTTTGGAAAAGAAAAAATATGAAACTATGTATTAATTCATTGATGTGCATGTATAGTGAACATCCCCCTCGTGTATACAGAGATGGGTTCAAATTACAGTATATATGTTAATCAATTTCAATCTATGCAACTGTTCAAAAGTATGGGGTCGGTAAAAACATTTACTGTTTTACTTTTAACTATTTGTATATGTATTTGTATGATCATGGGGGAAAAAAAACATTATGAAATATAAATTTTGAACACTTTTATATGACATATAAAAGGTTTGGTTCCAACAGTATAGTCTTGACCTTTGCCTGTTGAGTATGAACCTACACAGAACCATATTTTTCTTTAATATGAGTAGCTGTCTGGTACCAAGGGAGCCATAATATGAAGAAAATGCTGGTCCAAATTACTTTCAATCAAATGTCTCCATCTTTATTCTGTTTCTTCCTCCTCTCCCTAAAGGACTACAAGAGTTAAAACTACATACAGTAGTTCTACCTGGGACTACTAAAAGGGTGACTAAAAGGGTCACTAAAGGGTGAAAGAGTGATATATATATATATATATATATATATATATATATATATATATATATATATATATATATATATATATAAAAATAAAACACCTATGTGTGTGTGTGTGTGTGTGTGTGTGTGTGTGTGTGTGTGTGTGTGTGTGTGTGTGTGTGTGTGTGTGTGTGTGTGTGTGTGTGTGTGTGTGTGTGTGTGTGTGTGTGTGTGTGTGTGTGTGTGTGTGTGTGTGTGTGTGTGTGTGTGTGTGTGTGTGTGTGTGTGTGTGTGTGTGTGTGTGTGTGTGTGTGTTTTGTTACACCACACAGTAACGATGAGAATGCATGCTGACTGGGAGAAACACAAGGATTAAATACAAAGGAGAGGATGTGAAGGGAATGAAACAGGGAAAAACCATGTGAGGGAACAAGAAAAGGGTGGAGACACGACATGACTGAGAAAACCAATGTAACCAACCTGGAAACAAAATTATTAGTTGCCAATATATCATGAATAATCCTCCAGGGAATATGCCCATTTTCTTATATAAAAGTGTCAAGATGAAGATGAAGTCTCCTCAGGGGCAGAAAGATATATCCTATATTTACTACCAACCCATTCCCTCAATAGTTTACAATTAAATCTTCTACTTATACATTGTACAAAATCATTTTTCCAATTGAAAAAAAACAAAGATTCACACCCCTTCAACAAGAGAAATTGGCCACTTCATACCCCTTCATCATCATCATCAGAATGTGTATACTTTTCCATTGACTACTGTGCAAATCAAGAAAATCAATCATTCCTATTATCATCACTGCTTTAGAAAACATTGCAAGAAATGAATTCAGTACATTTGATTGTATTTTAAACAATGGATGAAAAAACAAACGTTCAAGAATCCCATAGTATTCATTATCATCTCTTGTCATCATCAAACAATCCCCATAATTTCTGCACTGATTCATACAAATCATCAAAGACAACTGAGTTTTCTGGACCAGAGGACTTTCAATTAAAAACAACTGTCAGTCCAACTTTACACTGGTCATATTTTGAAGTAAATTGAGGCTAAATGTTGTGTCCAAGAACCTCTATCAGTCCAATGAAGAATATTTTTCAATGTTTACAATCGTATTGCCTTCATCTGTGACTCCACGTGAGGTCTTGTCTTTCCTCTGAACTCCAGGTGGAAGCCAGCCATGGCCATTCCAGAAAAAGTCAACAAATACCTTCTGTATTTTTAAGAAGAAAACTTTAGAAGGGTTCAAAACTGAGTTCATGCCACAGCATTGACACAGCCAGATTAAAACACTCCCTCTGCACAAGAGCTGTGGAAGAATCCATCTCCACCTCTGCATTCTCCTTATCACTCAGTACTTCCTGATTTTCCTCCATATACTCATCACTCCCAAAGTTAATCCTGAGGGTTTTAAAACCATCTCGAGTCCACTGACACTGTTGAGGTAATTGAGAAGTTTCCATTTCCCTCCATTCTCCCATCAGATAATGTCAATATCTATTAACATCAATAATGTTGTACATTTCTCCCAATTTATACAGGTTGTCAAGTTGTTAAGTCACAACAACAGCAATGTCATCAGCTGTTTTACAGGGGTTAAATCTGAATAGCCAGAAATGTTCACACCATGTAGCCTTATTTTGTTACGGAAACCAGAGACGGATTAATTAAAATAGCATAGAGTAATCCAGAAAATCAACACCCCTGTCTTATACCTCGAGTTACAAGAAAAGGTCTGGTCGAGGAACCATGAATTCAGAGCATACTTTAAATATTACTATACAGCAGCTTAATAAGAATCACAAAATTTGACTCAAAACCAAAAGCCTCTGAAGTCTTAAAAATATATAAATGATCTACCCCATCAAGGCTTTTTCTTAGGGAAGAGAAAGAAAACTTGAGCATATATTTTCCCAAAATCTCTTACCAAAAATAATTATCAAAAATTGTTTATTTGGGGATAAAATATGTTTGATCTTCTAGAATAACACTTGATATATAATGATCTAATATATTTGTTATAGTGCAATATTTTCAAATCCACAGTTAATAGTGATACAGGGTGCCAATTTTTCAAAAACCGCCAAGACTCCTTTCTTGGGAACCAGTGTCAAGACAGCTCTTCAGCAGCTCAGAGGAAGAATCCCCTGATCAATACATTTGAACAAAACTTTACAAAAATCACATCCTATCAAGTTCATATCAAGAAACATTTATAAAACTCTGCTGTCAGAACATTATACCGGGAGACTCCCCAGTATTTTGGAATGCTTCTCTAAATTTATTTATAAAATCTATTTATTTTGGTGTAAAATCTTTGGAAGCTCACATGAGAACTTCTTTACAGCTGATTCTACCATGATAAAAATTTGCATAAAGTGACGAAATAACACCATTAATTTCCTTTTGATCAGACTAATTCTTGACCATTGGAAAGTTTTAAAAAAATTTACTCATTAAAAAAAAATTTAAGGGCTAAGTCATGACGATTTGAAACAAAAACAACAAATACTTTCCCTAGAATAACTGGGATAAATTCCAGTTACCTCCAGTTAGGTGAGCCTAAACGGTTTCAGCAATTTCACTTTCAGCATATACTCCCCAATTTTAGCGGGAGATTCAAATATTCAATCTCCATGAACGTGAGAACAATCAGTCCAGCCATATGAAACGCCATTACGTTTTCTGGAATCAGAGATGCCCCATTTAAAGGGGAAGACTAAGTGAGAGATATTTTGATATTTCTACTTTCTCTTTGATGTCTGCCTTAGTTCTTGTATTTCTGCAGCTGAAGGGTAGCAAGGTTTTATCCGTCACACATGCACAATTCAACCATCTTCTGTTAAGAGGACCCTTTTTTGTACAATTCAGTACGGACATTGTTATTTCAGGGCAAGTCTTGGCAGAAAATTATTTTGTTGCTTTGGAGCAAGGGCGGGTTTGAAACCAGACCAGGTCTTGCTCCTCATACTTGCTTTCTCTCCTGTTCTTATCATAATTTCATTTTTGACGGCTTCTAGCTTTACCTAGATTTTTACTGACAAATTCATGCATTCTATTTAGTTTTTCCACTTGAGTATAGACTGACGAATTTGAAAAACATTCCCTAGGCTGTAACAAGACATCAAAGAGACCATCCAGTGGCCTATTCAAGTTCAACTCAGTTGGGGTTACACCAATTGACTCATGAACAGCTGAATTCAAGGCAAATTGGAACTCAGGCAAATCTTTATTCCACTGTTTGTGATGATTGTCAATGTATGTGAAGATCCTCGTTTTTGAAATATGATTTATCCTTTCAGTCATTTTAGTCTGGGGATGATAAGCCATTGTTCGTTTTGGTGACACATCCCATTGTTTACATGTTTCATCGAAGAGAGCAGATACAAAATGAGAACCTTGATCATATAGAATGAAATCAGTAACTCCCTATCTAGTGTCTATCTAGAACTGCCAATTTACTACTTTCAGGTCTGTCCAACTGACATCGCTGGCAATATCGAACATATTCCACGACATCAGGATTCATTTTTGGCCAATACACAAGAGTCTGTAACCTTGTGTAGGTTTTAAAATGTCCGAAATGTCCAACAAATGGATCCTCATCGAAGTTCTGAAGGAGTTTAGAGAAGTATGAATATATCTCTGATATATGGTTTTGTTCTGTGCTCTCTAAACGTTGTCCTCCAAGATTGTAAATGTGGTTGTCCAATTTACAATAATAGGTTATCCAGTCTCCATGATTGTCATAAAGAGAGATTGGATTTCTAGAACACTATGTTGAGTCTTCCATATCTCCTCATCTGAGATTGGAAATTCCTTTGACGTTTAATTCTTGGTTGACAGCCCCTTAGCACAGCTTAGCTAAGAATAGTCCAGATGTCTGTACAGAATCTTGAGATAGTGCATTTGGAACAGTATTGTACTTCCCTTTTCTGTATTCAACTACAAAACTGAATTCTTGAAGCCTCAGGGCCCAAGGAATACGGCACGTACTGGGCTTTTGGGTTTTAAAAACCCACACAATGGAAGAGTGATCAGTGACTATAGTAAAATTCCTCCCTTCTGAATAATGCCTCCACTTCTCAATGGCCAAAATATTTTTTTTTTTTTGTTGTGGAGTAGTTTCGCTTTATTTAGACTACAACTGGCAAAGGCTTGAACTACTTTTCCCAATTCCACCAGTTGTACCAACAACACTAGCATCCATATATACAATGAAAGGAATAGCCAAATTAGGATGTCCAAAGATTGATGGGAATTTGTCACTCCACATAAACTTACATTCTTTTAATTTTAAGGCATTTAGAGGTTCGGAAAGATGTTGAAAAAGTTAGGCACAAAACGATGATATTACGCAGCCATTCCAAGAAATCTTTGGAGTGTAAATCTTAGAAATCTATATGTATGGGGAATTCTAGTACTGCTTTTATTTTATCAGGATCACCCTCCACTCCTGCTAGCGAGACTACATGACCAAGGAATTTCAAAGAGGTATGGACAAAATTACACACCTTTTCACGTTAACCATGAGATTGGCTTCTCAAAAAATTTCCAAGACTCCTTGCACATCCAGAAAATGCTGTTGCAGTGGGTGAATTCATAATGATGTCATGTATCTGGCTCTAATCAAAACTCATTTTCGCCTTTCTTCCAAAAGATTATTTAAAATAAATGTATGTATGTGAAAGATGAATCATCATTAATGCTTTTAAAGTTTGACAGAAGTATATTTTGTTCCAGTCTCTTCAATTTCTCTTTGAGGGCTCTTGTATTGTTGGCATTATATTGTTAACCTTTTTTTCCTCTGTACTTTGCCTATTGCTACCAGATGAAGACGATGAAGGAGAGTTCAAAAGAGATTCAATAAACAAAAGGCTTTTTAAACAAACTTAGGTAATCCACGAAGAAGAACGCCATGTAACAGCATGTCTCACACAAGCTCAAAAAGAACTGACAAACAAAGGGTGAAGGTGGAGAACTTAAATACACACGCTGAAGAACCGAAATGTCAATGACAATTGATTAGTATCCATAGTGAGTGATGAGGAGCATAAGATGGAGCCAGAAATCCGGAAGCGGCAGCTTAGAAAAAGTTTGAAGCAAGCCCGAATCTTCCCCAGAGTAACATGACTCACGGATGGCAACTGGAGTAAGATCGTCAGTGTGAGGCCGGCCACACTTGGCGTCATGACCTCTTGCTCGTAGCCTTCTTAGTGAGGAGGACGGTCCTCAGATCCAATCTCCTGCCCGAGGGCTGCGGGTGATCGCTCAGGATCGCTCCCAAACCCATAAGGGACGCATCTCTCGACAGCATTACGTGTAGACAAGAGCTCCGGTTATGGGTCCTAGATACAGGAACTTGGTTTCTTTCACCTACCTAAGATGCATAGGCCGCATCTCATGACCTTGATAGTGCAGAAATGGGGTTTTCAACAAGAGTTGAAAACTCTTTTGTTTTGTTTTGGTTCTGGCAAGTACAGCAACCCGAGTGGTACAAAACTGGGAGCCTCTGTTATGAGACCAAGTGCTCTGAAAGGGCTTGGAGTTGGTGAAGCGGAATATTCTCTGCCAACCTGAGTAAAATTGACCCGCATGGGGGGTGGACTAGCACAGGCAGGCTTAATGTCTGTTTATTTAGGATTAATGTCCCTGGTCTTAGCAGCTATATTTTTTATGTTTAGTCAACGTGATTGCACAACCTTGACGAGCTCCTCATAAGCTGGGGAATAAGGTGGTGAATCTTCCTCTCCAACTTTGACACTAACACGTCTAACTCCTCGAAGCTGGATAGTTGCAGCGCCGGTGCCTCTACCTGGTCAGAAATAACCGCCCTTGACAGTGTTTCCGGATCCATGCAGGGGAATTTAGATCTGCCAGGTAAGGGCTGAGATAGGGCAGAGTCCGTCTCAAATCCCGCTGCCAGATACATTTGTTTCTATATTGTTATGTGAACCCCAGGACATAGCATCAGCATCAGCAACAGTGGGAACCAAGCCCTGAGGAATGCAAGCCTGGGTGGTGTGCATTAAGAGAAACTGCCAGGTCGGAGCGGAGCGAACGCAGTGCACAAACAATCTACACATAAGAGGTGTGTATTCAACCAGCTTCACAGAAACACAACTTACACAGAGCTTTGCTGAAGACACTCAAAACTGCCGCTTCCGATTTCCAGCACCCTTTTATGATCTTGGTTCATAACGTCATCGACCCGCGATCGTTATCAAAGTGCTTCCCACTCCTGTCCTGTTAGTAATCACCCTGTTAATTATGTCAGCTGTCCCTAATTTGCCCTTGTGTATAAATCCCTTTCATGTTTCCTGTGTCCTTGTCTGTGTTTCCTGTGTGCCTTTTGAGTTTGTCGTGAAAGTGTTTTGTTTTCGTTATTAAATCTGTGATCCTGTTAGTGATCCTGTCTCCTCCCGTGTCTCTGCATCACACACCACCACAACACGCTTACAGTCAACAAGAGACAAAGACTAGGGAGAACATGAGTGGTTTAAATAGGCAAGGTAATGGGGAGCACCTGAGCAACAAACAAGAGGGAGGGGCTGACGTAACGGTGGACGGGAACACAGAAGGGACACACAGGAGGAACATCATGAGACACGACATGACTGTGACAGTAACAGCCATTTGCAAAATCAGACCAAAAACTATTTACACTATGATGAAATGAGTATTGCAACAGCTGCGCTAAAAATTTCAAACATGACATGCGCCCTTCCAGCTGCGCCCTTCCATCTATTCATCCATTGATTTTGAACATTCGTGTGTTTCTCTTATAATATTATTATATGTCTTTTTAAACTGTAAATAATAAAAAAAAATAAAAAAATAAATGCAGCTTTCTTCTCAGTGCCCCGACAGCCATTAATATTAAAAGAACCAACATTAAAAAAAGTCATGGGGATGATGAACAGAAATTCAAAGAGCCATAGCACAAACACCAAAAAAGTATAATCGTACTATTGTTTCACAGATCGATTCTTCATTCTTTTTCTTACATAGCACACAAATGTCTCAAGTCACCTATAAGATTTTGGTTGATTAAGTTCATCTAAAGTAGCTTTTCTCTTGACAATGGCAAATGATTCATTGATAAGCTCTTCATTGGAAAATACACTTTAAGCTTTGGTCTTGGTTGCTTTTTTGTAAAATCAAGAAAATGATTCAAATGTTGAATTGTGTAGTAGGATACATTTGTTTTAGAAGTGGAACTTTCCTGAGAGGTTGCATCAATACTGTCTCCACAACTAATGGAATATTCACTATCAGAATCATAAAGAGACTGTCCATCATTTTCCAAAACATCTTGTGAATCCAAATTCGTTGCTCCCTCAATTTCCTCTTGTTCCCCAAATTGCTCAGAATCCCTAGCACTGTCAGAAATAGACACTCTCTATCTCTACACTATCACTAGTGTTATAATATCACTATTTTCACTCAGTACATCAGTAACAGTGGGGACCACATCAGAGTTATCACCACAGCCAGATGAACAAGGTTCACTAAGCGGCATATCACACTTTATTTTCATCAGGAGTGTGATATGCCCACTTATCAACAGTGACTGACTCATTCAAATGGTTGACTTTTTCAGTGTCCTTTTCTGTGGAACACATTTGTCTAGTATGACCATGTTTTACAAATCATATCAGTGAATCGGTAGTAAATCTGTTTCAAAGGAACATTCAATTCCAGATATTCCGCACCCAAAAATCACGAAAAAAAAATTTAAGTCTGGAATTTTATAAACCAAGGAAAAATAATTTTCATTGAGCCACCGATTTTGCCGTAACACGGTATAAACGTGGGGAAATTTGAAAGAATAACTTTATTTGATGGGTTAGACAGTGGAATGAAATTATCTCTCACTGATAGACCATACTCAACTAAATGATCCACCATAGTTAGTTATTTCAGAAAAATGATAGTAATCTTATTCCTTCTTGACTCAGACAAAATATGTTGTACACCAAATTAATTTATGATTGTTATAAAGCAATCTTTCACCAACACAAATCATCTGGTTTGCACTTGTCATGCAGTCAAGATTGAGTTTGTACACAAGATCACCACACAACTAGAAAGTCAGACAAACATACTATACTACAAATTTCCAACTAACAAAAATATACAAATGAAAGAAAAGTTAGAAGTAAAAAAAAACTCACAGAAAAACGCAGTCACTCAGAGAGAGAAACAAACATATAAAGAAAAACATGTAGAAAGTGTTAGTCATTTGTTTGAGGTGCTAAAACAGTTTCTCAATAGGATTGGTACCGAAAAGAAAATTTGAATTGCAACATGCCTGCCATTTTCTCAAAGCTTAAGCTTAAAAAAAAATATTTAACCAATAAGGTAAACTGGAAGCAGAGACTTCCTTTTCTTCACGCACCACTTTCAGCATTTTGACCTCTCCCATTCATTCTTCTTTGAGCATCCATCTCCACCTCATACTGCCATGAGAAATTATCACTTCTATTGGCAAGACGAAGCAGAGCATCTCCTTCAGAGAAATTCAGTTCTGGAACCATTGCCGAACCAACAGATTTTCTACAAATAGCTTGATCCTCAAAAGAAACATTCTTTTTTTCTTTTTTATTCTGTTCATATGGTGTGACAAAAACAGCGAATATTACAATAAAGAAATGGTCCTAAAAGCTTTTCGGAAAAGCGTTAACTGGAACTAAATGGTAGTCTGAAAGAACCAAAAGTGTGTGTGTGGGTATTTTGGAGACAGTTGCACTGTAAAAGCATAATTTCCATATTGCTAATGGAACTCCCTGCCATCACTAAATTACATGAACACCATGCAGCCTGCTAAGTAAACGGGTTAATTTTAGGCCACGTCCACACAATGCCGGCGCGTTCCTTATCCGATCTTTTTTTTTCCTCGTTCAAAAAAAAATAATCAGCGTCCACACGATACCACTGAAACCGACTGAATCCGGTGTAGTTTATATGCCAGACCAGTATGGGGCGCTGTAATTATGCCACAGATAATATACTATACACAGAGAAGAAGACTGTGAGCATGCGCATTGTTGTTGCTGTTCAGTGTTGCCAGATTGCTAGTTACCTTTTTGTCACGTCCGACCGGGAAAAAATGCATTGGGCTGGTTGATAAAATTTGGGATGGTTTTTGATGCATAAAATCGCTCAACATTTTTATTTAATTTATAAGAGTACGCACTTTGGGCTGGTATTTTTTTAAATGGGAGGGTTTTAAGCTGTAGCTGCGCTGGAATCTTAGATTCAGGCCCCGTCCACATGGAGACGCGGATCACTGCATCCGCATACATTTCTTATTGGATTGGCGTTCCCTCCACACGCATCCGGCGATTTGGGAGACTGAATCCGCTCTCTTTTGATACCGAGTCCTAAAGTGGATAGAGCTGAATCCGACACCCTTGCAGACTCGTGTGGACGGCCAATCCGTATATTTTTTTGTTTACCGATGATGTCATCACATCACGTGTCGGCTGCGTCACAGTAACAGCAACAGTGTTGCCAGATTGGACTGAAGATTCCAGCGCAGCTGGATTACTACATCGGATTCAGTCGGTTTCAGTGGTATAGTGTCGACGCTGATTTTTTTTTTTGAATGAGGAAAAAAAAGATCGGATAAGGAACGCGCCAGCATCGTGTGGACGTGGCCTCAGAGATGTCCAGTATCACCATGACAGTTAAAACTCTTGCTGAAAGAGTTGGGTGAAGAGGATGATGAGAAGGTTGAGTTTAGATGCACTATATAACAATGAGCAACATTTTTACTGCTGCTCTTTAAAAGTTGATTGTGAAAATAGTCACACAATAAAGACTCACCTGGTTCTAGTTAGGCGTGATGCCCAGTGAACAATATCGTAATTTCTGAAAAAGCCGGTGAGAATACTCTCTTACCACTGAGATAATAAACAAGAGTAAGTAACACTTTCCACCGAAAGAGTCACCTGTGCCCTTCCGTACTGACGCGACTAAAGCAGATTCACCAGCTGGTGCCAATTATATTGTCACAGAGAACCTTCAAAAATTCCTTATCCTCTGTGACCTGAAAATAACTTTTAATAAGTTCCTCTTTTTTGTAGGAAGGTGAGGTTTTCCTAGTATTGCAACGTCCAATTACTTTTGAAATCAGAGGAAGTGTAAAGCTGTACTTTTATACAGTTTTAATCAGGTATATTCAGATTCTAGTTTCTGAGAACCAACATTTTTAAACCAAGCAGCAGCAAAAATAGCCCAAAAAAATCTATTCAGACAGGTGTTCATGACCCTCGTAATAAACATAACATCCATAAACTTGAGATTTCTCAGTCAATTAATTGACCAGCTGTTCTTGAAAAACAAGGGGTCCTTAGGGAAACTTTGACTGGTCACCAGAGTGACCTCATTCTCAAAGAGCAGCCAGGGGAAGAGCTCTATTAATGAGTTTGTTTATCTGTTAATTCCACCTTGCACCTCATATTTTGCATTTTTAACATACTCCACATAATTTGAGGACATATGATACGGTAATTTTATCATAAAAAGCAGGTTAAAAAACTATAAAGTGAACATAAATTTGCTTACAAGTTAATCAGCAGTTATTGTGTGCTTCAACTGGTGTAATATTATCCTGCTGTTAAAAGTAATGCTAAAAATTAAAACATTAGACCTAGAACTTTCCCTTACTTTAGACCTAAGGATTAAAAAAATCAAATAAAAAAAATGGTTAAGAGTTAACTGAGCTGGGGGGAAAAAGTCAACTGCTTAAAGTATCAAATTTGTTAAAGAAATTATGTTGATTTTACCAATAATTTAAATAACATCAATTTAAAAAATCCTTCGAAATACTACTGAGGAAAAATGAATAAATATTCAAGAAGCAGGGGATGTAGAATAGTCAATGGCCTGAATTTGAAATCTGCAGAGTTGCAATGAGAGTTTTATTGGTGCAGATTCTGTGTTAGCCAAAATATATTTCAATTAGATATGTCTATACCCTGACATAATCTGCTGACTTTTAAATGGAATGATAATTTTCATCTTAGCTAATAACCAATAAAATGTCTCCTATTAGAAATCTATACTATTGTCTAAATGGAAGAATAAAACACTAAACTAATATCAACAGTTTTAATTGCTACTGTAAGTGAATTTAGGTATCACTCCAAAATGTAATATATATATCCAAAAAAATATTCTTTACTGTCTGTATATATATATATATCTCTATATATATCTTTGTTTGTTTTTTGTTGTTTGTTTGGAAATTCTGGGATATAAATAAATCTAAATAATTATGAATATTTTATAAACCCTCAGAGTAGGAATTCATAACTTGCAATTCCAAACCTATGGAGCTTTATGGATAGTTTTTCAGGTGCAGATTCTAAAGAGTCCTAAATTTATATCACCAGGAGTTTATTGATGTATCCATTCATCAGTTTAAAATACATCCATTACATTAAAAAATATATACTGATTGTGTTTGACTGCTACAGGTATGTGTCGGCTGTGAGAGCTGCTGTTCTCCTGTCTGAGTTAGTGCTGTTGAATGAGAGGTGAGGCTGCTGCCGTCACAACGGGCCCTTAGGCACCTCACCCAATCCCGCTAACAGGCTCAGTGTGGATATTGCTTACACTCATTTCCCAAAACCGATTTGTTTTCCTCCACTCAACCTGAATGGCTTTGAAGATGTAATACCATAAAAGCATGAAATCAATAGGCCTGAAAAGCTTCTCTCATTTATTATTTTGATGGAGAAAAACCCAAATAACCAAAGCATTCTGGGTAAGTGTGAAGACTGGGGAACTCGACACATGACTGCAAAGGAAGGCATTCTAATGTGCTTTTAAGGCTAGAGCTCCTGTCTCTCTCAGACACACACAAACAAAATGCACCTTACTGTGAATGCAGAATAAATCACAGCCCCTGCACTGTGCTCCTTCAGCTCTAAACGAAATGAGCAGTGCTGTCCAGCAGATGGCAATGTTTAGGAGATGTTCTAAATTTAGGAGATTCATTTTAGATTATTAAATTTAGGAGATATTCTTAAATCGACTGAAAAACTGTTCTTTAAGGGAAATCAATTAAACCTTCAATTAAAAAATAATAATGTTAATTAAAACATTAGTGTAAACACTACATGTATGCATATAGAGGCAAGAAGAAAAATATTAAGAAAATGAGCAACTGATCATAATAAGGGGGAAATGCAAAACTAAGGATAGAGAAGGCTTAGGGAAAAACGTTAGCAAAACAATATTTGATAGTTGATTGGCCCCATTGACTTCATTAGTATGGCAAAATACTACAGGAGTCAATGGGGCCCATCAACTGTTTGGTTACCGACATTCTTAAAAATATGTGCTAATCAGAAGACAGACATTCATACAGGTTTGATACAAATTGTGGGTGAGTACATGATGACAGATCTTTCATTTTTGGGTGAACTATTATTTTAAGTATCTAAAAGCCTAATTTATGACAAGCATACTGCATTCAGACCTGGTTCTATACGTTTAATAGAGCTCTTGGGCAATATGGCAAAATTCAAGGAGATTAAACCATCTGAATGTTTTATGCACCTGCTGAAACCACTTTTGAAAGGCAACACTTAGTACATATCTCCTCGTCTCTTTTCTATTTATTTTAATCTTCTTTCTCTACAAAACCTCTGTCCTCTCTCCAGCTCAGCAATGATATTAACTTATCAGCTGTAGTTGAAAATCAGTCACTTTACTGTAAATGCACTGCAAACCGTTTCCTAACACATGTGCAAGGAAATCAATGATATGTGCTAAAAGTCCCAGGTGTCTTATTTCATCTCCCATAGTAAAAGACTTTGGAATTAGGATACTTGGGGAGGGGAGGGGGTGGGGTGTAAAGGTGGTGTGATAACTCTTATGTAGCTGTAAGAAGAGGCTTCATCGCAGATATTTTCACAGAAGAAACTCATAACTAACACCGAAACTGTAGAGATATGCTAGAAAAAGACATTCAGTCTGAGATGAAGTGTAGAAAACTAATTAATTAATTAATTAATTAATAGAAAGAAAATTAATTACCTATATAAGATGTGTAGAAATATTCTCAAAAAGAATATGGTGGGTAAATTTTCATTTGTAGGCCAGCAGCAAATCAAATTTGAATTGGATGGACTTTATGTTATCTGGCAAATTGCACGTTAAAATTATTTTGTTTAGTCTAAAGAGTCTTACAGCTCTTGATGTCATCTCAAATTTACAGTACAAATTTCACAGAGAGGGTGATAAATTTGTATCTCTCAACTTTGAGGAGCATAGAACAATCAAGGTGACTGATGATGACTGATGGCCAGTCAAGGACAAAAAAAACTCCTTTGGTGACTATAGTCTTTTCGAAAATGAAGCGGCTTTCATAAGTGTGCCTCTTAGATGCAGCTGTTACTCAGCATAAGCGGCTCTTTTACGTATTGTCACTGACGTGCTCAAGGTAGAGGGATCATAGACAAAAGAATGCTTTTCCTTTCATCTGTTAAACAGAAAGCTTCTAATGCTGCTGTTCTGCATTATAGACAACCACAAATTTCATTACAGGAAAACGTCTCAGGTTACTTACGTAACCCTAGTTCCCTTAGAGGGAACGAGACACTGCGTCGGAACGGAAGCGCAATTGAAACCAGGTGTGCGAGTGCACGTAGCCGAGTGTGACGTCATGAGCCAGGAGTATAACTGCACGCAGCAGACTAGCAGCCTCAGCTTAACTAGTGTCTGAAACAGCCGGCGTGCGATGGAGCTGAGGCTACGAGACGCAGTGTCTCGTTCCCTCTAAGGGAACTAGGGTTACGTAAGTAACCTGAGACGTTCCCTGTCAAGGGAACTCAACACTGCGTCGGAACGCATATGGGAACGAGAATACCCACGCCGCCTCAGCGAACGGAGTACGCCAAGCTAACGTAGCTCACTACGAAAGGGCCAAGGTTCCCAAAGCGGGGTTAAGGTCTAACTGGTAGAACCTAATAAAGGTATGCGGTGAGGACCAGCCAGCCGCATCACAAATATCGGCAAGGGGAGCCCCTGCGAAAAAAGCTTTAGAGGTAGCCATGCTCCGGGTAGAGTGGGCGCGGACATGCAGAGGACACTGCTGACCCGCCAGTTCATAAGCTAGTGAGATAGTCTCGACTATCCACCTGCTTAAAGTAGGTTTAGATGCTGGAGCTCCCTTAGGAGCCCCGAAGCATACGAAGAGTTGGTCAGACTTACGCCATAAAGCCACTCTGCGGACGTAGGCGTCCAGTGCTCGCACTGGACAGACCTTGCTCTTGAACTCCTGGTCATGATCATCAACGGGGGGAGGACATAAGGCCTGCAGTACAATGTGACGAGCTGGGCTCGAGAGGACCTTCGGAACATACCCTGGTCTGGGAGAGAGAAAGGCTTTCGCCAGACCAGGAGCAAACTCCAGACAGGAGGGGGCCACTGACAGGGCCTGAAGGTCACCAACCCTCTTGAATGAGGAAATGGCTAGGAGGAACACCGTTTTAAGAGTGAGAAATTTCTCTGAGATGTCCTCAAGCGGCTCAAAGGGTTCCTGGGACAAGGCCTGGAGTACCAGGGACAGGTCCCAGGAAGGAACCCGGGAGCGTACCGCAGGCCTCAGCCTGAGAGTGCCACGGAGGAAACGAACTACTAGGGGGTCCCGACCCAGGGGTATACCACTCGGGGGCACGTGGTAAGCCGCGATGGCAGCCACGTACACCTTAAGCGTGGAGGGGGACAGCCCGGCGGCGAACCTCTCCTGTAAGAACTCCAGGACGATACCGACCTGGCAGGTCACTGGGTCTACAGGTTTGTTACCGCACCAGGAAGTGAAGAAGGCCCACTTCCTGGCATAGAGTTTCCTCGTGGATGGGGCTCTAGAGTGGAGAATGGTCTCAACGACCTCAGTCGAGAGACCCGAGTCTATGAGTCGGGCCCCCTCAGAGGCCAGACCCACAGATTCCACAGTTCCGGGCGAGGATGAAGGATCCTGCCCTGTGCCTGAGACAGAAGGTCCACTCTGACGGGAATCCTCCAAGGAGTGCCGTCTAGGAGGGACACCAAGTCCGAGAACCACACCCTGCCCGGCCACCGCGGGGCAACTAAGGTGAGACGGACCCTGTCCTGGCGAACTTTCTCTAGAACCCCCGGGAGCAGAGCTACTGGGGGAAAAGCATACAGGGGTAGCCTCGGCCACTCCTGTTGCATTGCGTCCAGTCCCAACGGAGCTGGAGGAGAGAGGGAGTACCACAGAGGGCAGTGGGTCGCCTCGTGGGACGCAAAGAGGTCCACTTGGGCTTGACCGAACTTCTCCCATATCTGCTCCATCACCTCGGTGTGGAGCATCCATTCCCCGGGCCTCGGCCCCTGCCTCGACAGGAAGTCTGCTTCCGTGTTCTGGGATCCCGGAATATAAGCTGCCCGTAGGGAGCAGAGTTTGTTCCGAGCCCAGAGGAGGATCCGCCCGGCCAGCTTGGAAAGCCGAAGGGAGCGGAGACCCCCCTGATGGTTTATGTAGGATACCACCGCCATGTTGTCTGACTGGACTAACACATGGTGGCCCCGGAGGTCTGGGAGAAAGGCTTGAAGCGCCTTCCAAACTGCCAACATCTCCAACGCATTGATATGCAGAGAGAGGCAGGCCTCGTTCCATAAACCTTGAGCTGAGCGGTCCCTCAGGACCGCCCCCCAACCCGAGCGGGAGGCGTCTGTCGACAGCGTCACGCGGTGACAGACTGGTCCCAGTACGGGTCCTTGGGCAAGAAACCAGGGATTCTTCCACTGACTCAAGGCTCGCAGGCAGCGCCTTGAAACCTTGATCAGGCGGGAAGGGTTCCCCCTCGGGGAAAACCCCCTGGTCTTGAGCCACCACTGCAGACGTCTCATGTGAAGCAAACCTAGCGGTATCACGCAGGAGGCTGCTGCCATGAGCCCCAGAACTCTCTGGAAATGTCTGACAGTGACCAGCTGGCCTAGCTTTATGTCGTTGACTGCCGATAGGATTGATGTAATGCGCACGGGGGAAAGCCGTGCCGACATTGACACAGAATCCCATACAACGCCTAGGAAAGTCGTGCTCTGCCTCGGCCAGAGTACACTCTTTTGGGCGTTTAGTCTCAGCCCGAGCTCCTTCATATGTGCGAGAACGACATCTCGATGCCGAACCGCCAAACCTCGAGACTGGGCCAAAATGAGCCAGTCGTCGATATAATTCAAGATCCGGATCCCTCGGGATCGGAGCGGAGCTAGAGCTGCATCCACGCACTTGGTGAAAGTGCGAGGAGACAAAGCCAGGCCGAACGGAAGAACCCGATACTGATAAGCCTTCCCCCCGAAGGCGAATCTGAGGAACTTCCGATGCTGAGGAAGGATGGAGACATGGAAATACGCGTCTTTGAGATCTATCGAGACAAACCAGTCCTCGGACCTGATTTGAGCTACGATCTGCTTCAGAGTTAACATTCTGAATTTCAGTCGCCTGACAGAACTGTTCAGAGTGCGAAGATCTAAGATAGGGCGTAAGCCTCCACCCTTCTTGGGAACTATGAAGTACCGGCTGTAGAAACCTGATTCTCTGGCTGAGAGGGGTACATATTCTATGGCCTCTTTCCTCAGCAGTGAGTCTACTTCTCGTTCCATGACCAGAGCCTGCTCGGGGTTCACCACTGTTGGTAATACACCCGCGAAGCCGGGAGGATGAACCCGGAATTGAACAGCGTATCCTTCTGATACGGTACGCAGGACCCATCGAGAGATACCTGGGAGGCGCTGCCACGCCGCCAGGAAATCTACTAGGGGTATCAGTCTCTCGAGACCGACCTCTGGATATAAATATTTTGCCACCCCGGGGCCCCGGCCGAAACCAGAGGACCGCCGGGGCGGATGCTCTAGGACCCTCCTCAGAGGGGGCAACCTGCCCAGCACGGCCCGAGAGGAGCGTGACTGGACAAGACTGCCCGCGTAGAGCACGGCCCGGGTCCCTCGAGACCCCGAGCCGTACACCGCGCTTGGTGTGCACTGGTCCACCCCTCGAGGAGGACCAGCGCTGCGAGGCCGCGACCAGAGTGTGTCAGGGCCTCTTGCTCTTAGCCTTCCTGGCCTGAAGGACAGCCCTCAGATCTGTCCTTCTGCCAGAGGGCTGCGGCTGAGTGCGGCGACCAGCGCCGCCACCCGAGTGGGGAGGCTGGCGAGAAGCCACACTCTGTCGCTGAGCAGCGCGGTGCGAGGAGCTGCTGCTGGGCTGCGGCTGGCTCGCAGGCCCAGCTGCCCGAGAGCGGCGGGGGAGAATCTTACGGAACGCTACCTCCTGTTTAGCAGCCTCCTGAAATCTCTCGACGGCCATCTTGACGGCGTCGCCAAAGAGACCAGGAGGCGTAAGAGGAGCGTCGATAAGAACATTCTTATCCTTTTCTCTGAGGGAAGTCAGGTTGAGCCAGAGATGTCTCTCTGTGGCCACCAGGGCTGCCATGGAGCGACCGATAGAACCGGCCGTTTCCCTAGCAGCCCTCAGAGAAAGATCGGTGGCCCTGCGCAGCTCGGCTACTGCCTCAGGGCCGATTCCCCCGCCCTCATCGAGGTCTGCGAGCAGCTCCGCCTGGTAGGCCTGCAGCAGTGAAGACGTGTGCAAACACGCTGCAGCCTGACCAGCCGCGGAGTATGCTCTGCCCACCATGGTGGAAGTAACCCGGAGGGGTTTGGTGGGCAGCGTCGGGGTTTTAAGGGGCGGCGATGAATGGGGGGCGAGGTAGTTAGCCAGCGCCTCCTCCACTCTAGGCATCGCCCCATAGCCGCGCTCTTTGGCTCCCATAATGGTAGCATAGTTAGCGGAAACGCTGCTATGCACCCTATGGGAGGCGGGCCGCTTCCAAGACCTCGACACCTCGGTGTGGAGGTCCGGGAAAAACGGCAAACCCCGACGCTGAGGTTGCACTCGAGCAGGCAGGTAACGCTCGTCTAACCGACTCTTAGGACGAGCGTCCCTGGGCTCAGCTGGCCACTCGAGACCGAGCCTTGCCGTTGCCCGAGTGACAACCTCAAGCAGCTCCTCAAACGCGGGTGAAGCTGATGGCGGTTCAGCTTCATCCACATCAATGCTGACTACATCCACCTCTAATTCCTCGGAACTAGAGAGGTTCAGCAGAGCGTCATCACCCAGGTCGGAAGTAATCACCGCATGGTGCGCTTCCGAATCCTGAGTGAGCGCGGATTCAGCAGGTAAGGGAGGAGAAAAGGGCTCGCCCGTCTCCGACCCCGCTGCTAAATCCAGCTGCGATCCCCATGAGTGCAGCCGTCGCTGAGCCTCAGCTGCAGCGGGACCAGACCCACGAGGAACGCGAGCCTGAGCAGTCCCCTCGAAGACTGCCAGGCGTGAGCGAAGAGTGCGTAGCGGCAGCTGCAAACACTCTGCACACTCAGTGCCCTCAAGCGCTGAGCGTGCATGAGCTTCGCCCAAACAGAACACACAGAGAGCGTGTGTGTCCTTACCCGTGATAAAACGCGGGCAAGGAGTGACACAACGCTTAAAAGACTGTGAATCCGCCATCCTTTTAGGTAAGTGAAATATATATCAACTTACAGCCAGCAGAGCAACTCAAACACACGTTAGCTTCGAGCGCTGTTGAAGACACTAAGCTGAGGCTGCTAGTCTGCTGCGTGCAGTTTTACTCCTGGCTCATGACGTCACACTCGGCTACGTGCACTCGCACACCTGGTTTCAATTGCGCTTCAAGAGACAATTACACTAATGCGTTCCCATATGCGTTCCGACGCAGTGTTGAGTTCCCTTGACAGGGAACTTGAATTTCACATGCACATTTATGTGCACATGGGACCATGTTAAATTTATGCACTTATACCTAAATGTTGCTATATGAATGGTCTAAATTTTATTTAGCATTGATATTAAACGTGAACAATATGACAAATCATATTTTGCAAGGACTAAGCTTATTTCACAACAACGATAATCGCAATAGTTATTATTATGAAAACTTGAATATACCAAATGTGAACAATGCAATGTGTCAAAAGCAAATAGAACCCAGTATAAGTCAATAGTGCTGTCTACTCTGGATGTTTTTGAGAGCAGTAGCACAGTTACCTCTAAGTTCTAGAATCTGCAGTGCCAGCATTTGATTTGGTTCCACTGGGGAAAATTTATTTTTGTCCATATATTATTGTTTGCCACAATGTGTTAATTTTCCTACAGGTTTAAACTTTAAACCCAGAGAATGAGATTCCTGGGAAGGAATTTTTTTGTATGGACTATGGATTAAACATTTCTGCCATAATACCATGATTACAGCTTGCGTTGCTACATGAAATCCATGGTGAATGTTAGTGATTTGTGGATTTACAGCCTTCTATAACTTGTTCGTTCATGATACAAAGTTTTTCCAAGTTTCGACGTCAGCGCTGTTTGGTCTGATATCTGTGGTTTATAAAAGAGAAATTGCATGCTTCTCACTAGATCTCGCAGCGATGTTATTAATACTGTGGTGAATTCAAACGCTTTCTAAGTGGATCTACCAGCACTGTGTAGTAACAGTGACACATGATCGAGTTCGGCCAGCAAGTAACCTGTTCTGAGCTCTGTATTACGCCGAGCTGGTTTCATTCTGCTTTAGTTTAATTTGCCATTTGATGTTTATCATAAGAAACAGAAATGGCAGTTATCAGTTAAGCAGTTAATGTCACAAAATGAGACCATTTGGTCACAGTCTGGAGCCCTACACTGCATTATCTTCACTGTATGAGTTCAATATTCACTGGTTCTTATTTAAGCTACAATTTATTCAATGAGGAGCAGTGTTTTTTTGTTTTATTTTTTGGAACAAAGCATCAGAAGCCTAAAAGTCCTGTGGCTATCTAAGACATAATAATGCATAATTTCGAATATATTGACATACACATCTAATTTTCTCCCAAAAAAAACATAACTCTAGTCTATTTTACGAATTGATCAAAATGAATTGTGGAAAAGAACGCAAATAATCAAACTAATGACTAATGAATTTGGTAAAAGCAAGTGCATGTCAGTATGTTAAAAGGGCTAGCATAGTCTATTCGGGTAGTCAAGTAGTCGACGAAACAAACCACCAGTCAGCACAATAACTATGTAATGCCCTTTTTTAGCACGAACCAGAGAGCCATGGCCATAGCCGAAGAGAGGCAGGATGACAGTGACTGGACTACATGAATTCTATTTTAAACCATTTTGAACCAGTTGAGTGTGATTTAGATTATATTAAGATTTAAATGATGCGAGTACAGTTTTTCTTTTATTATTATTGTTGAAATCCTGTGAAATATTATTCGAGGAGGCTTATGTTGTATAATACCTCCCAGTCAATTTAAATAAATTGTATTAATATATGCACAAGTCAAGTTTATAATTCTACATGTTAATGTTTGTGTTATTTTAACCGATAAAATACATGTAAGAGATGTAATTGTTGCAAACACTTAGCTGTCAATTAATAAAACCTTGACAATAAATAAATAAATATATATATATTTAAGAGTTACATAAATCAAGAGTAGTGAAGAATGACTATGGTTTCTGGCTTTCCCTAATCATCAGTCTTGACAGTACGTTGTATGTTAAATCCAACTGAACGGTCATCCGACTTCCACAGCTTAATCAATAACAAAAACCGCAACAGCAGTCCAAATTCAGCCTCTCCACTGAGTCACAGACCACATACACATCCACACAGATCGATACAGCCATCCTACTCCAACATGAGGTTTAAAGAACAAGTTAAACGCAGCAGACTTAACATTAGAGGGTGAATTGACAGCTACAACTGCATCCTGCCATTCCAAACCTGATAGGAAGGTCACAAAGACCCGATTTCCCCCTCACAGGGGCCATTGCTTAAAGCAGCATCCCCTTGAGTGCCATCACTGTAAATATAAAGAGGTGTGGATAACAGCACTGGAGAGTAGACACGTGTGGATGAGAGATGTGATCCATCATCCCATGACAGCGTTGAGAGCAGATGTCAGATCCCACAGAACCCCTGGCCTATCCTGCCTCTGTTTTTCACTCTATGTAACTCCCATGTTTTCCTCCACGGACATCCTTTCTTTTTTACAATATTATTGCTATCCCTATCTGACATGCAGCCGGCTACTGAGAGAAGCTGATAAGGAGGAGCACAGACAGTGTCTGAAATTGAATTCTGCCCAAATGTGGCATTGATGAAGTGGTTTTCATACCTTGCGCAATTGTCTCTATCGCACGTCCTGTCCAGGCTTATTAAAGATGCCCTGTTTACGACGCCAAAGCCCAGTCATTTCACATTTAAATAACACAATTGGAAAAGCAAATTCTCTATTGGGGCTCTTTATCTCTGTGATGAGGGAGGCACTGAAGCCTGTCATAATGAGACTATGTTTCTTTGGTTAATGCCTTTTAAAGAGCATCTACCCCCTCCTTCTCATTTACTCCCTCTATCATTCTCTCTCTTTCAGTCTCTCACCCTTAGGCCAGCTTTAATAATAGGATAAAGTTCAGCAAATTGATCCAGTCTCACTGGCTTAGGAGATGAGTCAATAACACAAGTGTCCTGCCCAGCAAAGATGGGTGATATGGGAGAGAAAGTCCAGGTGTTGAACCCCTCAAAGAGAAGTTTGTCAAAAAGAAAGAATGAGTAGAATAGATGAGGAGAATCAATTGAGTGTAACACGCTTTCTCATTTGAAGATGTTAAACATCTCTGGCTAAAAGTGGAGCTCCCTTAAGGTATAGCAGATAAGCAGGGTTGTGGTGATAATATGAATATAAACAATCTCAGGGTTGTTTTAGTTCAGAAAATTTCACCCATTTTTATTTTGTTTTGTATTTTTTAATAATGCATTAACAGTTATTTTTGTTTCAATAGAATTGTTTCTTTTTCCAAATTTAAACTGCATCTTCCTCAACACAAACAATCTTTGATATGATTTTTTTTTAAATAATAGCATCAGTATTTTTATCAAACTTCAACATGTTATCAAAACTTGTCACTAGAAACTTAATCCTCTTCGACATTCGCCTGTACAGTAATACCTCAGTTTAAGAGTTTAATTCATTCCAAGAGCGAGCTCGTAAACCAAAATGCATGTACACCAAAACAATTTTCCCCATAAGAATGCACTAAAAATCAATTGATTCATTCCACACAACCATAAATGCCCATTTTAAATATTTTTGGGGTTTTACTCTATTAATTGCAGTTAAAATTATAACCATTAAGATCTCACATAAATACTAATTAATAATTGACAATTAAACTCTAAAAATACAGTGGAGTTCACTTATCTCGAGTCATGGTTAACTCGCCAATACTATTATGTCGACGTTTTTTAAGTGGAACCGCCAAACTCCCTATTTGTCTCAGTATTTTCTTGTGGGTAATGTCGATTCTGTTATGTTGCCAAATCCTAGTATCTTGAGCAAAAACGAGGGACATATACGCCACTTCATATGGTTATCTCGTGACAGAGTTCACTGCACATGCGCTGAGTTTGCGTTGCACGCAGCAGATCCGCCCAGATGCTGGCAGAGCAGATATTCACTCCTCCACGTGCAAATGAATCGCGCGTGTCCAATTACAATGGCAGTACGGAATGTCAAATGTTCTTTGTCTAAAAAATTATTAAATCACTGCACAAATATAAATCATAGCATTTGTTTGACTCACACAGCCTCAGTCACGTACTCTCGCCCACTGTGTGTGTGCGCGCCTGTCTGTGACAAAAGCTAACTAGCTGGCTATCATGTCTCAGTCAATGTATCATGTTATCATGTCTCAGTCAAAACTGTACACCCAAAAATACAGGAAGGAGTGTGAATCAAACCCTGAATTCCAAGGCTGGTTAAAGCCGTTTATTGGTGATAATAAGCGGACATACTTGTTAGACAGACAGAACGCAAGAAAGTATGCAATCTAGTACAGCCACACAACGCACACAAACACATCCCTGCTTCTAACACGCGGTCTGCTCAGCGCCGCTGCGGATTGAAGATCCAGGTTGTTAAAAGATGGGACGAAGCCGAATTTGTTGAGAAAGCACATTAGACAGAAGGCAAGAAAGTATGCAATCTAGTACAGCGTGATGACCTCACGAATATGTTATGACTGTTTACGCTGTGAGCGAAATTGTGTTTGCAATGTTGGAGAATATAGGATAATAATATAGAAGCAAGGGAAAACACAAAACCCAGATTCAAGTGCAAATGAGTGAATTTATTATAATAGTGCAGAAAACAAACAAAGTGATAATCCAGAGTGAAGGTCGTGGAACATGGGAGACGGGAGACGAGGAGAACGAACACACGGGAGCCACGAACGAACGACAAAACAAGAGTGGAGAGAAGTGAACTAAATAGGCAGATGATATGAGAATCAGGTGTGTCAGTGATCAGTGACCACGGCCCCTTTCACACACACAGCCAGAACTAGGAGACAATGAATTCATGAACCGTGACAGTTACTGCTTAGAGGTACTGTACGTGTATATTTCACTACGTGAACAATAGCGATCACAATTAATTAATGTTAATAACAGGAGGTAAAACCGCTGTAAATCACTTAATAAAAGTATGCACTGTGGTGAATGATGCAGCCAAACCAAGCGACGCTGAGAGAATGGGTGATAAAGGGGTTGGAACCGCGTGACTGTGTTATGGGAGGCTGTCGTTAGGATATTTCCAGTAAAAATGCGAGCGACGATGCTGAAACATTAGGACTTTTCCACATAAAAATGCGCGTGGGTGAGACATTTTTTTCTCGCACACCGATACAATGCTCGCAAACCGATTTGACCCTGCATGCTCGTACACCGAGGTATTACTGTATACCATTAATAATCACAGGTTGAATTGCAAGTGTTTTCTTACTAAAATGAATAACCATCTCTTTAGTCATTTGAGACATTCTAGTTTCATACGGTTATGCTAAGAGATACAACTGCGCAGAGCCAAACCATATTCATGTTCTAAATGTGAAAGCAAGGAAACAAGAACAGTTTCATTCACGTTTTAACAAATAACTGTTGGAATATTGTAAACGCTGACCAAAATTTGTGTATAATATAGCGATATATTAATAGTTTCACAGGTTAATCAAAAAGTCCCCTCTTGTCCTAATCACAGCTAGAAAATGAAAGTTAAATAAATGGTTAAGAGAATTCTTTTAAAATCACAGGTTATTGATTTTTTGCATTTTACAAAAAGTCCCAACATTTTGGATTCTGGGTTGTACGTGGGGGAAAGTGCACACATAAAAGAACTTCATCTTTTCTTTCCAAACCTGCATCACTGACTTTATTCTATGGAACATAAAAGAAGATGTTTTGAATAACGTTGGGGTTAAAACAATATTATAAATGAATGACTTTCATCACATGAAAAACAAAAAACATGAGTTTCAGAAAAATGTTCATTTGCTTTCAGAAAAATTATAGTTGTATAGCTTTTCTAGGAAAAACTTATTTTAAGTATTGAGGTAACAAACTCACACAATGCCTAGAATACAAAACATCAATACGATAGAGATAAAACACAGCTTTGAAGATTTCATCAGAAGAGAACGACCTATTGGTTGCACTGTGTACAGAAATGTCAAAAGACTCAAGAGGCCACCTCAGGAAAAACAGCAAACATCTCTTCTTCTGTGTCATTTTTACCTCAGCCTCTGCTCTATCCCTCTACTTTTTGTTTTTCTCTCCAGCCTTCTTGTTCTTTCAGTATCCGTTTCAGTATGCAGGAGAGGTTGAAACCCAGCCGGACCCTGCGTCTAGCTTCAGTCAAATCTGTTTACCTCCTATGTGAGGATGTGAGGTGTTTAACAGAAACAATGCCCAAATATCCATATATCCCCAAGCCTCTGCCTTTTCCGTGCCAGTCACGCTCCTATGCAACTTTTTTTGATTGTTTTTTGCTCTCTCTACACTTAAAAAAAAAAAAAAAGTGAAACTGACACTGTACCACTGTGGTGGAATCAGATAACATGCCTGAGCTTATACTTACTAAAACACATATATAAACACACACGTATATATGCATACATACAGAAATTATTGGAACACTTAATTATGATATACAGTGTAGAAGTTATAGAAGATTTAGAAGTATAGCACCAAGTTAATTAAACTTCAGAGATATCACTCCAATTAGGAAGCATAAGTGATTTTGAATCAGTTTCATCGCCTTTGGTGCAAACAGGTACACTGGAGAGGCAAGATCAAGAAAACCCCAAAAGGGAATGATTTTGTAGGCGGAGGTCCTTATTCGTAACTGTTATGTCTTTAGTTTTGTGTTTTGATGGGGTGCTTTTCACTGTCTGTATCAAGAGGCAGTACCTGCAACTCAATCAGGTTCCACAGGCAGTCCTGCTCCTCCAGGAACCTCCATATGTGCAGTTACAAGGTGGATTGGTAAGTCTCCCTGTTTCAATAGCATGGAGGAGATTACTAGAAGTTTTTTTTTTTCCTCAAAGCAAATTTTTCATAAAACGTCAGAAAGGTTTGAAATAAAGGTGAATCAAAATCAAATCATTTTCCTTTTTTCTGTGAACTATTACTAACTATACAGGTACCAGCATCAAATATCTCCCAAGATGAGAGATTTCTCCACAGATGCTCATTAGTAGAATTAACATGAAGATATGTGTAAAGTGTAAACATCTTAGAGAACGCTGCTTGAACAAACCAAAAGTCCTTCAGGGGTTTGAAGAAGGGTACATTATATGAATGAAAGGTTATACTTGTATGTAATCTATCATGTTACAACAGGGGTCCTAATGGATTGCCCTAATAGGTCCATCTCCAGCTCTGCCAGGCTTCTAAACGCTTAAATACGCTTTTGCTTCCACTTCACAGTCATGTGACCTCGCATTTGGGCTGCTCCTCTCTGCCTATTTTCCAACTGAAGTGCTTCATACCCCAACAAATAATGGAAGATGAGAGCAAATGCATAAAAAGCTCTTAAGCTAAACAACAGGCTGATGGCTGAACTTCTTCCCCCATTTTATTAATATTTTCATGTTACTTTTTTGAAACACTTTGATCACTTAGTACCATGTTTGGCACTCAGCTAGCCAAAATCTGAGAAATCATTTGACTTCAAAGACAATTACTACATTTGGCTGTGCTTTAACAATGGGTTGACTGAAGAAAAAAGTACACTTGTTAATTTTAATAAAATCACTAAAATATGTGGGGGGGAAAGCATTTAAAAGAAAAAAGGATGACTTATAGGCTTGTTTCTCTTTATAATCCAAAATATGTACAAATTTGATAAGACTATTAAAATGTATATTAACGTTAACTGCTTCTAAGCGCTAAATAGGACATATTAAACAACTTGGAAAAATAAGGGTTCTATGCTAATATAATTTGGTTAGAATATGTGTTCCTTACATAAAGCTATCTTAAAACTTCAGAAGACATATATAATATAGTGCAGAAGTAGTATCGGTGGTTTTTTAAGACATTTTAGTCCCGTCTGACAGATGCTTTCATTGTATGGAAAACAGCAATTTCTTCCTTACAAAGCCTTTCAATCATTTTTCCTAGATAAATTAACAAGTATTGAACTTTGTATCAAAGTCCAAAAGGCAAACTGTCATCCACAGCAGATAGACAAGCATAATATTGGAAAATTAAATGTTCCGCTATCCTTTATTCTTTCTTTATCACATTGTGCACACTGACCCTGCAGACTTTGTCAACATTGTTTACTTTTCTTGAAAAGAAGCTGCTGTCAAAGCAACAGAAACTTATTGAGGTGGCAAAACAGCAAGAACAACATCAGAGAGTATCTTAATATAACTCATCCCGCTGTTTGAGGAAAATGGAACACACAGCTGTATATAAGTGTCAGATTTGCAGCTGAGTTTTATGTGAACAGTTAACAACCATACTGGAGTATTACATCCACAACTGGGACACCACAAATACTCTTAGATTTTAAAACTAAATGCAAAAAGGTTTCATTGATCTGACTCCATTTCAACTGTATTACATTCTATTTTTAAAAGATATGTATTAATTGTACAGCTGTAGACAGCATCTTGTTACTCTTGTCTTCAAACTTATATTTCTACTTCTGTTTGTATGAGACATGATTACATAACAATTACACTTTCTATATATCTTCACAGGACTGGCTGCCCAGGTATAACTTTGATTTCATAAAAAAATAAGAGCATTTGTATTATATTGACCTGAATGGGAAAGGGAGTTACACGACCCGTGATACCCAGAGGAGTGGGCTGGCCAGTAGAAGGTTTCTAATAATGAATATGAGGAAAACTGGACCATTCAGAAGTTCTCCTTGCACCTATTTTAAGTTAATCGTTGGATAATGTAGTTTGCACTCCAAAAAGCAAATATCCTGTCCATCAAAAGGGTGCAGAAAAACATGTCAGACTACAAGTCTTACTGTTTGTGAAGAAAATCTCGAGTTGAGAGGGAAGTTAACATGACAATAACATATTAAAGTAAAAAAAAGAAGAAAAAAAAAGAATAGCTACATAAAACTAGGCTCTATTTGACTATGAATAATCTGTAGCTCAAGCCGGGGATGCCAGATCAGTGTTGTTCTCCTACATCGAACATCATTTGTTGCACGCCTCCCATCCAATAATCACAAAGAAGTTTGAGCTTTGTTAGTTCTGATAAGAAACAAAGTCTCACCAATTCTATTAATTGTATCATGAAACTCAAACAAATTAAGTTTTGCTGCTCTTAAATATGACTTGACTGATCGCTGTAGGGCCTCAGTTAAAGTGGCAGCGTGGAGCAAGTCTTTTCTTCCACTTTGATACAAGTTGTATCTTGAAAAACATGAATAAATATCAGAAGGTATGTTGAAAGATGCAGTACAACTTACCAAAAAAACGGCTTGTGAACAATGACATTGTATTTACCTCAGGAAAGTTATTCAGTGATCACAGTTTGTTACTTAGCTATAAAAAAAACTAAAAAGACATGTGCAAACATGTCAGAAGATGCGTGTAAGTTTTATACAAACATTTCAGTTTTTATGAGTTGTATTATATCTGAAAGTAAATAGCAGTTGAATATAATACCGCTGTTAATTGTAACCTCTAATAATATATTTAACCAAATAAGAAGGTTTTTATATCAGTCTATCAAATTTATATCTACTGTAGCCATCTATCCCACCATCCACTCAAAATTACATGTGAAAACATGTCTCCATCCATCAAAAAAAAAATCTCTATTCAAATATCAATCTACAAATTCAGTCATCCATCCACCCATCCATCCAATACATATATTCTTCCATCTATTCATTCATCCAACTGTCAAGCCACCCATCCAACCATTTACCCACCTCTGTCCAACCATCTATCTACCCATCTACCTACCTGTCTACTTATTCATCCATCCGTCTACCCATTCATCTATCCACTCATCAACTCATAAATACACTTGTACATAAAGTATATACACACATACCTGAAAATATCCATCTATCCACTTTCCCTCCACCCATCTATCATCCATCCATAAATACACTTTATACATCAATTTATCTTTACACTGATCCATTAATCCATCAAAAAACATTTGAGAAAATGTCAATCCAACCAGAAATTTAATAACTGCTGGAGCTTAGAACAACTTCATACAACTGAGCAGCAGCAACTGAAGGGAATGGCCTTTTAACAGGTTACATAAAGCTGTTGTCTCTCTAACTGACCTGCCATGGTGTTCATAATGTTTTGACAAACTTGTCAAATTTCCATCAACGTAACAAGAGGCACTTTAGAGGCCTTTTCAGAGATAAAACAAAACTCGTGTCTGATTCTGTCAGTGCACTGAGCCCAACAATTTCCAAAAACCCATGGAGCGGTCAGTTCTGGAGAGATGCGAAGCAAATTTGACCTTTATAGTGCACTAACTACCTGAAGCCCAGCCAGCGAGCGGTCAGATTCGATACATTTCAGCACCCTGCACCCACATCCTGTTGCCATGAGTGACCTTTTTAAACCAGCACTGTCACTACGCGACAGATTAATCTGAGTAAAACCCAGCGGCTCAGGCATCCTCCACCCTGCATGACACAACGCATGCTGACCTTTTCTCTCTCTCTTTCTCCAGTCACTCTTCTTCACTCACACTCCCTTATCTCACTCATCTCCATTTCTGTAGCTCACCCTCTATGTCTTGTCTTTGTGTTTGTTTACTATGACAGAGAGACACATAGAGAGTGTTACTGTGACTCACTCTTTTGACATTTTAGGTGCAAAATGGAGGCAGAGAACACCAATGAGAACCGTATTGTTTTACTTTCTGATCAGATGGTAGTTGTTACTCGTTTCAATAAAATCTAACTGCTCAATCAATGAGGATTACTGCTTTTTTTCTTAGGCTACACAAATGTTTTCTCTTTCAGGAAGGGAATGGAAGAGATTTACATGGACCCTAATAATCAGTTAATCAGACGAGTCTGAATAAATATATGTATTTAGTTCTTGTTAGGATGACCGGCAGATGTAAATCAAAAATGACATCAGGAAAAACTGTTGTTTCCACTTTAAGAGATTTTACTTTATCAGCAGCTCACACAGCCAAGACAAACTACCATTACCCCCCCCCCCCCCCCCCCACTGTGTCACTGGAGCCATTTTATAGTCCTGACTCCTCCCCCTGGATTGTACCATCCTACAGTTAAACATATTAAAGACAAACATACTTGACATAAAACCACACAAATAATAATAAACAATGTCAACAACTATGCATATCATAAGCAATACAGACATACAAAACCAAAATAAATATATACATTTTACAAACACAACTAATGGAATTCCCTGTGACATCACACGCAAGTGTGATGCACCACTAAGATGGCAACAATTCAGATCTACCAATAAACCAAACTTTAACAGACTTTATAAAAGGTTTGGTAAATGCCTCTTTGATACTGGCTCACAACACTCATCAATAAATGCTGGTAGATCAAGTAGACCTGGTAATTTATACAGACAATACACAATACAGTTAAGATTGTCAATGCCAGTGTCAGTCGTGTTAACAGGGCATGGGTGTATGCTTGCTGGTGTTGTGTTTGTGTGTGCGTGTGTCAGTCACAAACATAGTCACTGGTTTGCACCGTGACAGTTCTCTTAAACTCTTCCCCTCCACAATCAACTGCCAACTCTCATTATACAACATCCAAACAACCACCAATGAACAGAGCCAAGTTGTCACCCAACGTTTTTTTTTCTTTTCTCAATGTATGTCTCAATGCGGAAAAAAGGTCTGTCTAAACTTCTATTTTATTTTGACTTTTTAAAACAATGTCACAAAGGAACTGACTGCTGAAATCATTTTCAGAGGTTAAAACTGATGTCATCTATATATATATATATATATATATATATATATATATATATATATATATATATATATATATATAAAGGAGTGAATGCTGAAAGCTTTTGATGGGCAGAGATGGACTGTTCCTTCTGGGCTTGAATGCTCAAAGCATCCACAAATAAATAAATCCTGATGCATCATGAGGTAACTTAGGCAGTAAACTTTCTTTGAAGATCTGACACCAACTTTTGATATCTTGTAAGTTAACAAAGAGAATCGACAGCAAGTTTACCTCTCTGGCCGCTGAATATCAAGAGAATAGGGGTCCAGCCAGCCAAGGAAAAGAGATAGAAAAACTCCACCCTGTAACACAGTGATCGTAAGAAGCAATGGTCTTTGAAGAGGGGGAGGATGGATCCCAAGAGAGGAGAGGGAGAGGAGTTTAGGAAAACAGAAGTTGGTTTGAAAGTTTCAAAGCACTAAAAGAACAGCCTCCACTCTTTCTCTGCTGCCCTAACAGCATCCCAGAATTCACAATCTGAACCAAACAAACAAATCATCCATTCCACAACACCACAGTCCACATAAATCTATAGCTGGAACACTGGCACCACTGAAGAAAGTCACAGCCAACATCATATCATCACTATTTGGCTTTGAATGTCCCAACACTCTTTGTTTAATTTCTCATGCAATAAATCAATCAATAAATGAATGGCACCTGTACTAAGACACTGCTAAACCTGATGACAGTATGGAAATAAGAGACAAAGATCCAAGAAAGTAATTTCAGTGAAAGCATAGACCTCATGGGCAAAGTTAATTTGATTGAAGGTTCCTCTGTGTTTGACCCACAGGTTAAACACCAATCAAGCAGAGATGGCAGTAATCAGACATACAGCACCTGTCAGTGCCTACTGCTCTCAACAGAACCACAGGGCAGCATATGCACACATCCTGCAAAAAAAAAAAAATCTAAAATATATGCTTTACAAGATATCCATAGCTAAAGTTTGGCTTCTTTCCTACATCTTTGCTACTACTAAATATTTTAGATACAATGATGAGCCAAAACATTATATCCGCCTACCTAATATGCTGTTGGTCTTCCACGTGCCACCAAAAAAAGAATTGCCAGGGTATGGACTCTAGAATCCTAAAGGTGTTCTGTGGTGTCAGACACCAAGACATTAGCAGCATTAGCATGTATGTGTATGTTTTTATAGCATGCCGATCGCTTCATCAAATAAATCGCCATATTGGCTGTTGGTTATCTCGATAATCGGTTATCTGAATGCTTTTTTTGCAACCCCAGAGGCCGTCAAGATAACCGTATTCCACTGTACTTTCTAAAACAAGTCAGTCATTACATTTAAATTTATGCATTTGGCACATGCTTTTATCCAAAGCGACTTACATTGCATTTAAGGAACACATTGAATCAGTTCTTGCTTTCCCTGGGATCGAACCCATGACCTTGGTGTTGTAAACACCAATGCTCTACTGATTGAGCTAAAGGAAGAACTGATAATCACATCCAAAATTAAACAAAAACTTTTGTACAGTACATTAAATAACTTTTCTAATTTTCAGTGTAATGTATTCCTATGAAGGCAAAGCTAAATGTTCACCAGTCAATACTAAAGTATTCAATGTCACATGATCCTTCAGAAATCATTCCAATATGAAGAGCTCCTAAGTTGCTTAATACGCTTGTAGAAATCATGATCATTTATTTTCAGGATTCTTTCAATGAAAAAACAATCAATGAAAATAAAAATTGCAAATAAATTGTAGATAGGAGCATACATTCTATGTTTTTTACTCTTACCAACTCTCTCTCTCTCTCTCTCTCTCTCTCTCTGCGAGACATCATCCTAATGTTAGTGCAAGCTAGCACTTATCACAGCTCACATCAGAGAAAAGTCAGAAAAATTGATTGCTATTTAAATCTCAGTGGTATTTTCCTGTGGGTGATCGCTGGCACTCTCCAGCAGTTGATTTTGATGAAGTGACTGCTGCGGTCCAGCCAGGAGACAGTAGATAGAATACAGAGAGGGGATCGTTCAGGAGAATATGACAGTGGGTAGAGATTGAGCAATATCTAGAATTGATGTTCAGCTATTAGTGCTGCTCAGTTTGTGAATGAATAGGACACAAAACTATTACTATTAAAAATGAATCTGTCACACTGGTCAGCTTGGTCAGTGAGTTCATTTCAGATCTTAATATTAACAAACAAGCTCATGTAAGACCAAATTATTGACTTGCATGGAGGCTTTAATGCACCTTCAATGGAGGGTAATTTTGCTCTAAATCTAGATCCATGTGTGTAAAATGAGGCACAGAGATGCAACTCTTTTTTTCTAACAATGTGATTTTGACTTGATGCCATTTATAATCAAGTGGGACTTATTTTTCAGAGAAAATAAGCAAGATTGCGAGTCGACACTGAATCAAGTGCAGACTGAAGGAGTTTAGAAAAATAAAAAAATATATAAGATGCATTGCGCAAAAAGTGCAAAGTGCATGTGAATTAAAATAAAAATGTGATTCATATGCATGTTCCACTTTTTAAAAATGTATACAGTAGAATAAACACAATTGAACAAACATACTTTTGAGATTTTTAGGTGTTTAGATAGAGAAACTGTAACCAAATGTAAAATGACACCACACTTTGTAAAATATACACTGCAAATACAGTGGAACTCTGTTATGGGGGTTGCAAAAAAGCATCGAGATAACCGAGGATCGAGATAACCAACAGCCAATATGGCGATTTATTTGATGAAGTGATCGGCATGCTATAAAAATGTACATACACTGTATATCTTTGCTAACAACAAAAGGCATATGTGCACAGACTAACAGCAGAGATTTACCAGTATGCAATAAAAAACACCTTCAATTCTCGATACAAACCTTTATTTATATTCTCCAACATTGCAAACACAATTTTGCTCATAACATATTCGTGAGGTCATCACGCTGTACTAGATTGCATACTTTCTTGCGTTCTGCCTGTCTAATCTGCTGTCTCAACAAAATCCGCAGCGGCGCCAAGCAGAGCACACTTCAGAACAGAAGTAGGGGTGTATGTGTGTGCGTTTACCTAAGATTCATAGTCATTGGTCGGTAACCGCTCATCAATGTTAAAATATTTGAGAAAACCAATCAAATCAGAGAAGGCGGGCTTTGTGCCCACGTGCAACGCAAACTCAGCGCAACTCAGATAACCATGTGAAGTGGCGAATTTGTTCCTCTTTTGTGCTCGAGATATCAGAGTTCGGCGCCAAAAGAATCGACATAACCGATAAGAAAATGCTTAGACAAATAGGGAGTTTGGTGGTTCCACTTCAAAAACGTCAACATGATAGGGGTTGGCGAGTTAACCGAGGTCGAGATAAGTGAACTCCAATGTAGTTAGTCACAAAAGTTTTTCCTTCACAAACAGAATTTCTGAATTTCAATTACCAACCCTATTCAATCCGTTCAGATGGTATACTCAATGACCTTCAACCATCCTGGGACCTTAAATACAAAATGGCAGACACCAGAATCATAGTGCGCAGTAGGCTTCCAGAAGAACAGCTGAATATACTAAACCTCTGGAGAACATATGGGCAAACTAAATGATTTGATTTAGATCAACTAATTAATGAGCACCAGGCAGCACACTGTTCTTTGGTTATGTCTAGAAGCTGCACCACAGTCAATCCATATGAACTTCTTTAATTGACACTTGACTGACATCTTCAGAACATCTCCTGATATGTCTTCTAACAATTTTTTAAATTGCTCACAGACGTTATTTGAAATGTGGAGATGTGTCTTACTTCTATGTGTCCATGACATGTGCATCATATTGTACTATTTTTCTTGGAGTAATGGGAGTCAAATCATTCACTGCATAACATGCAAAACTAACAACGGTCCTTGTAACCAGGAATCACGCTGTCTAAAACTTTCCAAGTTATGAATGATATTTTAACTAATGAACAAATTTGGCCATTAACAAAAGTACGCTCATAATCGCTCCATCGCCAATGTTTATACAGTAATTACAATAATGAATCACCCAATATAATGGCTAATTCAAAATCTCTGGCCATTACTCCATTGTGTTGTTTAAAATATAGAGTCCAACACTTTAAGACATGACGAGAGAGGATGCATTAATGAGTCTGCCCTGCTCTCTCTCACACACACACACAGTTTTGCAATTAAAGGTGAAATATAACTCAATACATCAGATGTTATTTCTTGATAATTACCCATTATTCCCCTCCCAGAAAGAGTGAAATTCTAAATGGCAATTCACAGTAATGTTACATCCAATAATTTTTGCTTGGTTGTATGAGTGGACATTGTAATTGGCATTTTACTCATAGCTGATTGATTAAGACATAAAGTAACAAGAAAGGAACAATTATGTCAAGGAGACAGATGAGCATGCTCGACAGGCCAAGTCGGATTCTGCTTATTTCTGGGAATCGATCCCACCCTCTTCCCCCAACGGGTGACGGTCTTGCCTATAACTCACTTCCAACCTCTTGGCTTTCTTGAAATACCCCAGCATGGTGATATGTATGTGCCTGGGTTTTAAGTGGGCTGTGACTCTGATGTATGACGATGACTGGTGTGCTGTATGTGACTGTAGGGTTAATGGTGTGGCCACAGAGCTGTCCAATGTGCTGAATGAGCTCCATTTGTAACAATCCCTGCAGTAAAAAGAGATTTACTATACACTGTGCACTATAGGATAGAGCTAGAGAAAAATTGGAGGAAATATTGAGTATATTTTCATTTACATTTAACAGATGCTTTTATTATACATTTTGAGGAATGCAGAAAGCGATTCAATCTGAAGATACAAAAATCTACGAGAGTGCTTACAGTACAAAGTTTCATATGTAATGTAATTATTGTTTACTTGTTTATGCTTAAAATACACTTTATTACTTGGACAGAAATTAATTTCAGAAATAATAATACTACCACTACTACTAATAATAATAATAATAATAATAACACACTTATGTGTTTCGAAGACACTCATAATTAATTTGTAATGTACTTGTAACACAAATAAAGTACACTTTAATATCACTAATCAAGCAGGTAAGTAGTCCCTATAAAGGCATATACTTAAAGTGTACCAAGTATACTTGAAGTTGCTACAATTTAGCACATATAAGTACATTAAATACATTTAAAGTTATGCTTTATTTCAATTTAATTATAAAATTTACGTGGAGAGCAGTGCGGGCTAGAGGTCTCTGAGAAAGGCATGAGCAATTACCAATTAACAATTAATAATCATCTGCTCGCTGCTTTGGCTTCATATCTCACGGATGAGCAGAAGCATAAAAGTAAAGCTTCAACAGTGAAGGATGAGAGAGGGCCATGCCTGGACTTTAGTTGTGACCCTAAAACCATGATTAAAAACCAAACCGTGTGTAATTTGAACCGTTACACCCCTAATGAACACTGAATGACTTGCTAGCAAAATAATAACTTTAAAGCAAATCTAAACAATGCATCTCTGTGTAAACCAGCTAAGTGCATCTCAAATAAAATCAATCATAATGTTATTTCTAACTGAATGTGTTTGGGGTTTTTTGTATCAGTATTTATTACTATTAATTGTGTATACACTTTCTGAATGTTATTTGCATATAAAACTGCATGATTAGTATCGAATTTCACATTTACATTTTTTTACCATAAGTTACACAAGGCAAAAAAAAACATTATTCTCCAAACAAATTTGGAGGGTGTTATTAAATCACTGAAGCCAAACTATATTATGTGACTATGAATTATTTACAGTGAGCTTGCGACCTACTAACAATGCTCTGAATGAAACTGCACAAGGGTTAAGAGTGTAGCCAAATTAAACAGATTAATTACAATGATTTAGGTTTATAAAATTTAAAAATGAGTAATTAAACCGTTAACAAAAGAAAGGGAGTAATGGTGATGCTTGCCTTGGTTTCACCATTATTGCTTAAATCAACGTAGACACAAACAGAGACAAACCCAGAGAAAATAAAGTCTTCAAAGAGACTGCACAATTTTTCATTAAATCAACTGGCTTTCAACTAAAAAGCAGCAAGTTGGATCAAACAAATGTCATTTCCAGTTGTTTTTAAGAAATAAGTAGGGCAATAATTTCTGCTCCTCCTTGTGCCTTGATCTAAAGGCTACCATAAAGCAAACCTATTCAGCAGTGCATCAATCAATTACATTTGATTAGGAGATGCTCTGTGCCCAGCCTAAGGTAAAAGTAAGTGAAAATAAAGTCAATATCATTGGGGTAGAGGAAAAAACAGACTTCAGGTCCAAAGTCCTCGCCGTAGGGAGGAAACAAGAGAGGGTTGCCATTAATGACAGAGTCAATAGAGCAATAATACCCATAACAGGGTCAAAGCCTGCACAAAGCCTGGCAAGAGTCTGATACAGACACTGGTGAGTTAACACTGGTCTGGTCTGGCTTCTCATGTTGTACCTGGCTGTCAATAGGGGTGTGATGGATTTTGTGTGGCTCTGAACACGGGGCGGGGTAAGGAAATAAATAAGTGGCGCGTCAAAATGAAAGCTCTGGACGCTGATGCAATTACAGGGCAATGTCCAGTTAAACCAGGAGCAATTAACAAGCCACCAGAGTGAATAATGCAGGGCTTTTCCACCGGTTATATAATACATAACTGTCAATGCAAACTCAATAGGGTTAATTAAACAACTCAAAAACGTTGTCAGCACAGGATGACAGAGCAGCGGGGCCTAATCTAATGTCCGTCCAGCAACTGAGTTTGAAAATAAGGAAGAACAGAACTGCTCTCTTTGCTAATTAACTCCTAGCAAACCTAATCAAACATTCTATGTGTAATTTATTTTCTTTTTTGTATCCTTTCAGCACAGTTAAGTCGTTAATGGGAAACACACCCTGAAACAGAACTACTATGTGAAGATGCAGCGAAGCGTCAAGTTACAGCATTACCCAGGTATCTAGCATTAAGTACTTTTAATCTGCAGTCTTAAAAAAAGAAAAGAAAAAAGAAAGGCCAAGTCACAAAGGGGATGAAAATAGGACGACAGTATAACACAATGGCAATCATGTTGTCTCTGCCTCATGTTGACACACTCAGCTGTAAAATACACTACTCAGAAACAATTAAGGGAACACAAATCACAGTAATAGCAAACCAAACACCCAACAAATCAAATTTCAACTTTTTACAAGTTTATTTATAGAGCACATTTAAAAACATTGAACCAAATTGGTGTACAATTAGAAAAAAAACACTAAAAGAAAAAAGGACATGAATTAAACCAAATTAACAGAGTAAGATGGAAAAAGAGTAGAAAAGGATTTAAAATAAACAAATCCAAAAAATTCATACAAATGTGACTTATACAAATAAAACCCCTATGTATCTCATCCCAAGATCTCACTCCATAATATGGATGAAGGACATCACAGTATCACAGTACATTGTTACTCTCGTTGATCACATTATTAAATCCTTATGTAGATTTTCTTAAATCTACATGTAAGGAATTGCAGTAATCATGTGATGTCTATGAAATGTATGAATCACTAAGTCTAAATCCTTTTTTGAAAGGAACTCTTTTAGACTGGAACTGGCAATAAGCTGAAGATGAAAAAAGTTTCCTTTCTTAACGGCACTTATCTGCCATTATTGAAGATTGATATAAAGGGATTTCAATCTGTCCAATTTTGTGAAGCAGTTTCACCTGATTTGGTGCAAATGAAAGTGACAACAGATGCACTGGTGAAGCAACAGCAGGACACCCCAAAAAAAGAGAACGATTTTGCAGGTGGTAGTCATAGACTTGTCTCTCCTTATTCATCCATTTAATTTGTTTTGGGGTCCTAGTTTTGATTGTTAGGCTGCATAATTTAGGTCAGCTGGAACCGGGAACATTCCCATAACATCTGATGTACTCGTTACATCAGAAGAAGAATGGCATCTACGCTGATATTATTCTCTGTTTATTCCGAGGTTACCATGGTCAGCCGGATCCGGGCCGTATCCAGATCAGATGAAAGACCTGCACCTGAACACGAGCACCGCCCTGAAGTGTCTGCTGAGACTGTGACTCTACTAAACCCTCCCCTGTGATGATTATGAACCCATCTCCAATCGGACCAAATTAGACTTAATATTAGACTTGAATTATCAATATAATAAATCAAGCTATCAATCAATAAAATCAATCAATAATCAAAATGTAACACTTAATATTCATCAATTGTATTAATTCGCCTGCTCTTTTAAGGCTGTCGTTCAGCCAAACAAACTTTGTTTATAATGTTTTCATGTGATCACTGTAAAGCTGTTTTGAAACAATCTATATTGTAAAAAGCTCTATATAAGTAAAGGTGACTTGACTTGACTTGTCACTGTCTGTATCATGATGCAGTAACCCACAACTCAATCAGGTTCCACAGGCAGTCCTGCTCCTCCAGGATGGCACATCCATACATTTCTCCAGATTTAGTGTCTCCCAGCACAGTTTCAAAAGCATGGAGGAGATACTGGGAGACAGGCTGTTACACGAGTAAAACTGGACAGGGATTTAGAAGAGCAATAACCCAGCAGCAAAACCAATATCTGCTCCTTTGTGTGATGAGGAACAGGAGTACTGCCAGAGCCCTACAAAATGACCTCCAGCAGGCCACTGGTGTGCATGTTTCTGACCAAACTGTTAGAAGGGATCCTTAGAGCCATTGTCAGATCTTAGTAGTCAATTGGTAACCAAAGCAGCCATATCATCCTGTTGCCAACAAGTACCATCCTTTGGATGAGACGTTAAACCGAGGTTCTGATTCTTTGCTGTCACTAAAAATCCCAGGATGTCCTTCATAAAAAGTAGGGGTTTAACCCCGGCATCCTGGAAAAAGTCTGAACACATGAGTGTATACATGTTCGTGGGGCCATACACACTCATGACATTGAGTTGCTGTGATAAACTTCCAAGTTAGATCAGCCAGTAGCTACAAATTCATTTTTATCACTTTTATTTTTGTTTTTTTATTTTTTGAGGGTAGGATTTAAAATCCAGCCCTAAGTGTGCTGATGAGTTTAGTTTCCACTGACTGCTCACACTGCTTGGTACTCAAAAAACAGTGCGTTTGATGCATTTTGCTGCTGAATATTTACGTAGAATTTGATACATTTGACAGGATTTTTTATCCAAAAGTTTAAAAGAGCAAACTTTATTTGTAATAGAAATCTTTTGTAACAAATACACACATTTCTGATCAATTTAATGCAAACTTACTGAATCAAAGTATTAATTTATTTAAAATAAATCTTACTGGCCCTGATTTTTTGAATTGTGGTGTATATATCGTTTATTATTGTCCATTTAATGATTTACTAAAAATACATATATTTTTTTTTCAGCAAATACTGATTGATCATCAATAATTCAATCACAAAATAAAGTGTGTATATTTAATGTTTTATTTATCTTAATTTAAGAGAAAAAAAAACAGCATTGCTTTAAAAAAAAGTCAAAGTTCAACAATTTAATATTTGAAAACTGGCATGGAATTCTAATTTCATTTGGAGCTCAAAGCAGCACATGATGCTCATGTTTAGAGGTGTGAAAGGGATCAGTATATCTTCAAAAAAAGTTGTTAGTTTTTAAAAGTATGTAGATTTAAATACCTGATTTACTATAGTCAATACAATTTCTAAAAGCAGAGAGAGAGAGAAAAATAAAACAATATGAGAAATTATACTACTGTTCCTGGCATTAAAAAGGAAACCACAAAATCTCATTTGGTCTATGAAAAGAGTTCACAAAACTTTTATGAACTGAACTTTTGAAGGCCACAGTATAATTATGACATACGAAAAATAAGTTGTAAAAACTTTGAGTACTGCACCAGGGTAAAATCCAGATTTATGAGTATTGTCTTATAGTATGATGTGAACTTCTCACTACCGCCTTGAGTCTCATTCTAATGGCTAACTATTTGTCCAAAGCGAAATGAAGTTATTTTTCAGAAATGCTTATAAAACTTTACCATCATTGTAAACTCAGCAGCTGTTTTACTGAGAAATAATAAATCAGCAAAGTACACAATAAAACACAGGCTGTATATAGTGTATTTATAATTCTGCAGTGCTGCGGTTTTTATTGACATTAGTTTAATGGACTTGTGCAGTTAGTTTTCATCAGAAATGGAAACAGGTGTTTGGATTTGCACAGATACAGTTCATTTTTAGCATGCCACAGTTAAACAGCTCTGATCTACAATCTGCACACAATCTGATCAAAATCAATCATTCAGCTTATCTCCCAGTTTTCTTCTCCATGACTAGAACATTTTACACTTCAAATACAACCATTTCTCTTTTAGATTCAAATCAGTGTTTGGCTCAGGAGTATGAATTGAAAAAATCTTGCACATTCAATTCAGCTCATCTTTCATGACTTTGTCCTTTACAAAGTCAAAAGCTCTGTAACTCTCTTGAGAGATGAGTGAGCACAATAGGTTTTGTGCTTTCATGATTACTGAGAATGAAAGAGTAAAAGAACATAAAAATATGCCTATGGCAGAAAAGACCTTCATTCATGAGAGTCTTCTACACTATACAACATTAAAACCCATACAAATAAAAAGTGTTTTTACCAAAACAGCACATGATATTTTATATCCCAGAAGCGGGGAATATTTACATATACATCAATGTTTTGTGTCATGATGTTTTTGTTGAAAATTAAAGCCCAAAATATTTAATATATTAATATTCAAGTCAATATTTGGAAGAAAAAGACAGCAGAAGATGAAAGACAAAGGTCCAAAACATGGACAAAAGACATGTAAACAAGCCAAAAAGAGGATCATATAAGATGTCACCATAAAAAGGACAGAATGTTCAAGCACACCGGTTTTTTCTCATCATAGTCACAATGCTGCCCATCACAGTTCAGTACAAGCATCAGAACCACGTCTGCTGCAGCAGATCTTCTCTGTGCGTGTGATGGAGGGATTTCAGCCACAGCTTTAACTAAGCTGAATGATTTAATAAGCTCTTCACTAGTTCTCAGCTGGAGTTTGAGGTCACTCAGCTTGTTTTGGATATTCAATAAGTTCTGTGACAACATATCTGTAATGAATCAGGTTGTGAACATATACCTATGGTTTTAGTTTTGATATCTTTCAGTTGGGTGCAATGTGAAAGGTAAGTAGACCAGGACTAAATGTTTTTATTCTTTTGGTGCAGTCCAAACAAACCAAGAGAACTGAACTACAAGTGAACACTCCCTACTTAGTGATGTTTTTTTAACTTGTAAAAAGGCAGTTTTTCAATGATGGGTAGGTTTAGAATTATGAATACAATTATAGCATAGATTTTTTGTTAATAGAAAGAGAGAGGGGCACAAAAAAAGACAAAGAAATGTGATTCTTACAAATCCAGTTTGAGGAATGTTCAAATATGTGGTTTGAAATTTCAAATTGCATTTCTGTAAGTCCATTTCAGTCTGACTGCTTTGGTCGTTTTTCGCATGGTTTGTGGCTTTCTCAAGCCACGTAAAACATCAGATTTTGTCATAGGAAACATGATGTCAGTTGCTGCAGAGCCAAGGTTGTGTTTTTGCAAAGTGCCGGACAAAATGACAATATGACGGAGACTTGTTTTGAAACTTTGAAACAAAAGCGCTTAATAAAGCAACACACACAAGCCTCCTACAATTCAGGCTTGCAAGATGCAATAGTCCAGCAAGGCAGCTCCACATTGCCATGTTGTAAATAAGACAACTTGTATTGCAATCCCCTCTGTCGCTGTAGTTGTTTATAGAGTATACCTACTAGGCACTGGGAACTGTATGAAGATCGAAATTGCTAAATTATGTTAAACAATTACTAAAAGTGCAAAGTGTCATTTTCTGATACATTTTTTTCCATGCACCGATTACTTCTGACAATATATGAATTACTTCGGTGATACGATAAAATGTCTACCTTACTATTGTAACCCCCATTCCCTGAAGAAGTTGAATGACTGACTAATTGGGATCTCGCCTGAGAGACCAGTCATCTTCGGGTGTAACTAAACAACAGCACGTGCGATAGAACCTTTAGGTTTTTGCTGAGGAGCCGAATGTCACGGTTCTGTCTCTGTTTCCAGTGTTATTAGTGTTTTAGTGGACAGAACCATGGCACTGCTCTCTCTCCCATGTGTTTGTGTCTTGTTAGTGCCTGCCCCGCCTCCTTGTTTCCCATAATCATTCCCAGCTGTTTCTCATCACTACCTTCCCTCATGTGCCTTATTTAATCCCGGTGTGTTTGCTGTCCTGTGTGGTGTCGTTGTCATTCGTAGATGTTCTTCCATGCCTGTGCTCCCTGATTGTACTCCGGTTTGTTCTTCTCTTCCTGCTCTCACACAGTGCAGACGTGTTTCCCCTCTGCTCCTGCTCTACTCCCACTCTGCTCTTGCGCTTGGTATTTTGTCTTTCTCTCTGACCCGCTGCTTGCTGGACTCCTGAAAATACTGAAATGGAATTGATTAACTGGACAATCAGAAGATGCGGAAGATTTATTGGATTATTGATAGCGGGGTTCCTATTCTTTGGCTTTGGGATTGCCCTGACCTATCGAAAGATTGGTAAGACAGCTGCAAGCAAATTCACCAAGCCGCTGTCTGTAAAAAATTAAGAAATGCAACAACGCAGTCCGGACTGCGAGTCAGATCGGTGAACTTTCATGGACTGTAACCGGTCTGGCCATGAGGCTGGACGCAAGGACAAAACCATAGAACTGAACTCGAAAACATCTGAAGTCTAGGGAAGCTGCACGGATCGAACGTGCTGAGGACCAGAACTGACTGATTATGATCCGGACAAATTACCGAAAATCATCAAATGGATTAAAAATTGTATTTGCCCCCTATCTCTCGGTTGGGAGGTCAGCTTGACAGCCTTGGTCTGCTATCTTTCTTTCCCTGGGCACTGCCTTATCTCCAAGGAACTAAAAAACATCTGATGTTATGGCTATATTCCCACACACCCGTCTGCCTGTCTTTTTCTATCTCCTCTTCCACCATACAAAAAAAATCCCAACACGTGACCACGTGTGCTGTGTTATGTTTTGTTATGTTTTGTTTTGTTGTGTTGTGTTTTATATGCAATGCTTGCTAAACTGCATTCTTGTATTTCTGGAGAACGTAAAAATGGTGCATGCTCTGCTGCGGCGACACGTTTGTGAAAACAAATTTCCCGTTAAGGGACAATAAAATTCTATTCTATTCTTATGTTCTCATTGAGTATCTGTTATTTTCATCTTTGTTATGTTTTCCTCCTCATGGGTGTTTCTTTTGTATGCTTGTTATTTAGTTATTGTTAATAAATCCACCTTTACTTGCACTTGAGTCCTCCCTGTTTATTGTTATCGTGACACCAAGCTGGTGGACCAGCTGCTCAGCAGTGGCTATGGGATTGTGGCTATGCGACATAGCATCTCTGTTCTGTCTTTCCGAGAATGGGGGTTGCAATATAAACCTAGACGTTCCCCATTACTAACGACTGACGAATTGGGATCTCTACCAATATGCCACTATTGCTGCCCCTTCCAGCCCTTGCAAAAGTCTCCTGATCCCCCTGCACCATTAAGGCGGAGGATGGGACCGCTTAATGCAGGGAAAGTCAATGACTGCTGTTCCTTGTCATCCTCTTAGTGAGATTTTGCACTGGGAAAGCATACCCTTAAGAGGGGAATGCTACGGAGGCCACAGCCCACCTACGGGGAGGTATCATTTGGAATTACACATATGGACTGGCCATCTGAGCAGCGCTATAGTAGATCCAGCCTAGTGAGGGTGGAGTCAATACCACGCAGAGACTGCCAGGGAAAGACACAGGTTCTCCAAGAGGGGTACCGTACTGTAGAAGAATACACATATGGGATCGCCGTAGGGATCACAACATATGGGCACCTATACTAGCACAGGGGAAACCTGGACGTATCTCATGGTACTAGGCCTAATGTCAGATGTCTCTGCCAGGAACTCCAACAGGGCTCACCAGCTGGGGAACTCACCAAAGGAAAGGAATCAGCACACGTATCCGGTCCTTAGAGGGCATGACTCAGAAAGCTGGACACCAAGCAGGGTCCTCAAGCTACAGGAGACGACCCAAGAGAACTGACTCTACACAAAGGTTATAGAGCCTTGTAAATGTGTTAAGTGTCGCACACTACAGCTCTACAGATGTCTGCCAGAGAGGCATCATGCACCAGCATCCAAGAGAAAGTAACACCTCTGGTGGAGTGTGCCCTCACTCCCAGGGGGCACAGTTGATCTTGGGCTTGGCATGCCAAGACAATGGCATCCACTATCCAGTGGGCCAATCGGCCTTCCCAGACAGCCTTTCCCATCTGCTGTCCTCCATGACAGACAAAGAGCATGTCTGAGGTCCTGCAGGTGCCCCACCCTTGTGAGAGGACTGTGAAGATAGGCTCGGCAGGTTTGCCCACTCTATGATCAGAATCAGAATCAGAATCAGAATCAGAAAGAGCTTTATTGCCAAGTGTGCTTGCACACACAAGGAATTTGTCTTGGTGTTGAAGCTTCCAGTGCACATATACAACACAACATGAGTTTACATAGCAAATAACAATAACAATACATAACATACACAGTACATGTGGTCACATGCTGGGATTTTTTGTATGGAGTGGGAGAGGGAATAGGTAAGGACAGAATGTCAGCCATAACATCCGTCTGCATTGTTTTTCTTTCCCTGCGCTCTGCCCAGCATTTAATCTCTTATTAATTCAACTGTTCAAGAGTGAAATAGCCTGTGGAAAGAAACTGTTCCTGTGCCGAGATGTTCTAGTGGCCAGTGATCGGAGTCGCCGTCCTGACGGTAACAGTTCAAACAGGGTGTTTCCAGGGTGAGCAAAGTCTGTGATGATTTTACCTGCTCTCTTTTTCACTCTGGAAGAGTACAGGTCCTGGAGGGCCACCAATAATCCCCTCTGCAGTCCGGATTGTGCGATGTAGTCTCCCAATGTCAGATTTGGTAGCTGAACCAAACCAGACAGTGATGGAGGTGCACAAAACAGACTCAATGACGGCCGAGTAGAACTGTATCAGCAGCTCCTTTGGGAGGTTGAGCTTCCTCAGCTGACGAAGGAAGTACAGTCTCTGCTGGGCCTTTTTTACAATGGAGTCAATGTGATTGTTCCACTTCAGGTCCTGAGAGATGGTGGTGCCCAGGAACCTGAATGACTCCACTGCTGCCACTGTGCTGTTCATGATGGTGAGTGGAAGTAGAGCAGGGCTGTTCCTCCTGAAGTCCACTATCATCTCCACCGTTTTGAGCGTGTTGAGCTCAAGGTTGTTATAACTGCACCAGACAGCCAGTTGTTCAACCTCCAGTCTGTAAGCAGACTCGTCACCGTTTCGGATGAGGCCGATGACGGTGGTGTCGTCTGCAAATTTCAGGAGTTTCACAGAAGGGTCTTTAGAAGTGCAGTCATTGGTGTACAGGGAGAAGAGCAGTGGGGAGAGAACACACCCCTGGGGGGCGCCAATGCTGGTAGTGAGAGACCTGGATGTGAGTTTCCCCAGTCTCACTCGCTGTTGCCGGTCTGTCAGGAAGCTGGTGATCCACTGACAGATTGAGGATGGCAAGGAGAGCTGGGTCAGTTTAGCTGTAAGAAGATCAGGCATGATGGTGTTGAAGGCCGAGCTGAAGTCCACAAATAAGATCCTTGCATAAGTCCCAGGTCTGTCGAGATGTTGCAGGATATAATGCAGTCCCATGTTGACTGCATCATCCACAGACCTGTTTGCTCTGTAGGCAAATTGGAGAGGATCCAGCAAGGGTCCAGTGATGTCCTTCAGGTGGGCCAGAACCAGTCTCTCAAATGACTTCATGACCACAGATGTGAGAGCGACAGGTCTGTAGTCATTAAGTCCAGTGATTTTGGGTTTTTTGGGGACAGGAATGATGGTGGAGCGTTTGAAGCAACGGGGAACTTCACACTGCTCCAATGATCTATTGAAGATCCGCGTGAAGACTGGAGCCAGTTGGTCAGCGCAGGCTTTCAAACAAGCAGATGAGATGCCGTCTGGGCCTGAAGCTTTCCTTATCTTCTGTCTTTTGAAGATTTTGGATACCTGCTCCACACAGACCTTAAGCTCTGGTTGGATGGCGGGGGGGTGGAGAGGGGGTGCAGGAGGTGTTGGGGGACGTGTGAAGTGCAGATCAGACTGGGTGTGAGGTGTGAGATTGGGTTTCTCAAACCTGCAGTAAAAAGTATTTAACTCATCCGCCAGATGTTGGTTCTCAGCAGGTCGGTGGGTTGGTGGCTTGTAATTGGTGATATTCTTCAGGCCTGACCAGACAGCAGCAGAGTTGTTGGAAGAGAACTGGTTTCTCAGCTTTTCACCATAACTTCTTTTAGCAGCTCTTATCTCCTTTGTCAGTCTGTTCCTGGTCTGTTTGTACAAAACACCATCCCCACTTCTGTAAGCGTCCTCTTTGTTGTGACGAAGCTGTTTGAGTTTCCCAGTAAACCATGGTTTATCATTAGGAAATGATAAGAATGTCCTTGTAGGAATGTGTGTATCCTCACAGAAACTGATGTATGATGTTACAATATCCGTTATCTCATCCAGATTAGTGCTGGCAGTTCCAAAAACATTCCATTCCGTACAATCAAAACAGGCTTTGAGATTCTCCTCTGCTTCATTAGTCCATCTTTTCACAGTCTTTTTTGCAGGTTTAGCTGATTTCAGTTTCTGCCTGTAGGATGGTATAAGATGAACCACACAGTGATCAGAAAGCCCCAAAGCTGCCCGTGGGACGGAGTGATATGCATTCTTTATTGTGGTGTAGCAGTGGTCAAGAATATTATTGTCTCTGGTGGGACATGTAATGTGCTGTCAAGAGAGTCTGGATACTTCCGTTCAGTCTCAGCTATTTGTTCAGCCAGCTGTTGTAATGCCGTGCTGACACACGCGTCTGGAGGAATGTAAACATTCACGAGAATAAACGAGGAAAACTCACGCGGTGAATAGAAAGGTTTACAGTTTATGAAGTGAGTCTCTATGTTAGGAGAGCATATCTTCTTCAGCGTTGTTATATCTGAACACCAACCTTCGTTGATGTAGAAACACAAACCTCCACCTCTCGTTTTCCCGGTTAGCTCCGTGATGCGATCTGCTCGGAACAGCTGGAGCCCCGCAGAGATAGTCCATTGTCCGGTGTGTTTATATTTAGCCAGGTCTCAGTGAAGCACAGAGCAGCAGAATTGAAAAAATCCTTATTAATCCGGGTGAGGAGAAGCAGTTCATCCATTTTATTAGGAAGAGAACGGAGATTAGCAAGATGAATACTGGGGAGAGGAGTGCGGAAGCCCCGTGAGCGGAGTTTGACTAGTGCCCCGGCTCGTTTCCCACGCCTGCGTCTGGCTCGGTTTAAAGAGACAGTCGCGACTCCAATGAGGATATAGAGTAAAACGTCTGAATAATCAAAAAACGCAGAAATATTGTCTGGAGTGTGATCCCTAATGTCCAGTAGTTCGTTTTTGGTGAAAACAATCGGAAAAGAATGACTAAAAGCAGAGCAAACAAACAAAGACAGGACAATCACTGTAGAGCTCAAAACCGAGGCTGCCATCCGCGGCGCCATCTTGTTCATAAATATATCATCAGGTCACCGTGCCTATTCATCAATGTAGCCCTCTTCTGGCCAGCAGAGGAACTAGATTGGGGCATAGGAGAGGGGACTCGACCTCTCTTGAGGTATTGGAGTCTTGAGCAGCACAGAGATGGTGATTTTCCTGCAGTGGGTGCATGACTCATCCACAAACGGTAACCCAGTGTGCTTTAAGCCCAAACACGTGAGGTAGTGTTCGTGACACGGAAATGCACGGGTGTAATTTCATTTTTAAAAAGATGCAAAGTCACACCTGTTTGCTCTTTTAGGGAAATTGCTCTCTTATAAAGTGCTGAGGCACACATGGGAAGTTGCAGCTGCATATGTTTTCTTTAGAGAGAAAATTAAAAAATGCTCTCTCTGCAGCAAGAAGCAGTGATCAATGCTGAAGCGGCATCACTCGCAGCACATTTAGAGATTCCTGCAACTCGTAAACAACGGCAGTTCTTTAATCTACAGTTCAGAGAACAAACCCCTGAGCAGCAAAGCAAAAGGCTAAAGTGTGAACGTGACTGACTGAACATTTGTATCACAGTGTACTGAGGAAACCTCCGCAGCTGAAATTCAGATAAGGTGAGGAGGGTTTTGTTTCCAACATGTGCTGCAAGTGATAGACCAATCACAACAGACTGGGGCATCAAACCATTGAGAGTAGATTAGGGTCTTGGAATGATGGGGTTTAGAGTGACCAAATCTTTTATTAAACTTTTTCAGCCACTATGATAAATGCGATCTATGATAGAGGCTTCAATGTATATTATGAGAAAACGAAACTGTATTTTGACCTTGGATTTAAGAAAATGCCCTCTTGGTGTGAGTTTGTCAGTATGTCCAGTTTACATTGGTGAGGAACGTTACTTCACACAAAAATGAAAAATGAAAGTACAATCCAGAATGTAAAACCAGAAAGGGGTCATTGCTTAAACAGAAGTTAAACTATGCATTAAAGCTAAGGGCAAGAGGTGATAGACTAGGAGTAATGTAATCTCACTGTGTGGTACCCTAAGTACATTTAAAAAGACAGTTTAATGTTAATATATTGAGGTCAAGGTCGAAGGTAGCATCAAAAATAAAAAGACTCATCTGGTAGATAAATTTTCTTGAGTCTTTCATGTGCAGCCATTTGAAGCAGCCAGATGAAGTCTTCAAAGCAGAAGACTATGTCTCTAGTTGGACTGACCTGTATATGAAGCACAATCACAGCAGTCTTCAGAACTAACCACACCCCTCAAATCACAATAATGTTCTAAAATTGGAATAGTAAATACAGCAATACAGCTCACTACTTAAATATAATTCCTATTACTATGAGTGAAAGAGACACTCACAAAATATATATTCCTGTCATCTTTCTTAATGCTTCTTACTGGATACCTCTGATAATATGGTTTAAACAAAATGGACAGATGATGCCCTCAGCCCCATCACTTGAAAAATGTCAATGTCATCCAAGGGATTAAATGTTTGTATTAAGCAATATTTCATAAGGAATGAAAGTTATGATGATTCAATCTGCTACACCTGGACTTTGAAAGTTACCATAGATTATTATATTAACTAATTTTATCTGTCTTAAAGTGCTCTGCAGTCCAGTTACCTATTAACTGTAATTAAAATGTAGTCATATCCCTAGCTGTATTTGCTAATTAATTCGCAAGGAAATGTTTTTGGAGAATGAGAAAAACAAAATACCATAATCCATGATTTGTCCTTTCATCTAAACTATAAATTCAAGGTAATTTCAGATATGTAAACCTAACATTGGCTTCCTGTCAAGACAGCAGGTGTGGGAATGTGAAAATTACATCTAAAGGAAAGTGCAGATTAGTCTACCAGATAAATATTTGAATATAACGAAGCATGTAAATACTGAGGAAAAACAAGTTTGAGATTACAATAAATGATAATACCCGACACAGCAACATGCATATGAATAAATATGAATAAACAAAACCTAAATATCTATTCAAGATCTGTTATTACCTAGAATTCTGCCAATTCCTCTCAAGCAGTGGGAAAGCAAATGGGCAGTACTAATTCACAGAAGGGAATTACAAATTCCGAACTGACAATTGCAGCATGAGAAGGAGCACACCAACTCCCCCTTGAAATATGCTACTCGATAGTTTTAATCAAGCTCTATAAATTTATTCTGCACTCCCCAAAGTTAATTTAACATGATTTAAACATTTTCTATTTAAAAGAAAGACCTCTTTTTGATTTCATAAACAACTTGTATGCCCACATGCACAGTCATTCAAGAAACTCACACAAACAGCACAAGATGCTAGCCAAGGGTGGGATGTACTTTTGAGCGATTAGTATCTCGCCACAGGGGGACGCAAGTTCAAATAGAAATCTGTCACAGAGCAAATGAAGGAGAATTATGGATCCACAGGCGGTGGCCGTGGACTCCCGACTGAGTGATATAAGAGTGTAGCCACAGGCGACACATCACAGTCTAGCGGAGACATGCACCACATTTATCACACTTGCATCTCATTACGCTCCTGTGTTAAGATGGGAAGACAAATAACCTAAAGCCAGACGATAATAGACACCCACTCAGAAACACTAAAACAGCAAACAAACTTAAAGCAGAAGTTGCAACGCATCACATGAGACAGCACAGAGCATGAGTAATGATTGCGCTGAGTGCTCACAAATGTACACTAGTGGTATGATTCAGGAATTGCAAACTCTCAGCATCCTACCGGTTCAGAAGTAGTCTCGGGCTTCAGTGCAGCCTGCTCAGCGACATTCAGCAGAGTGAAATGTGGCTCGTCTGTTCTGTGAGTGCATCTCTCTCAGTCTCGGAGTGCGCCTTACCAGGGAGTCCAGCCCAGCCCAGAGAAAGAGGCTTCAAATCTCTTCAGTACAGCATGGGACAGCTCTGTTCAGAACTGTGGGGGAGACCGACCACTGATTCAGAAAAGAGACGCCCACACCTCAATCAACAATATTGTAGTCTTATACACCTTACCTCACTGTTTTGCTAATCACAGTCAGTCAGTTCTGTCAATATAAGTGCTTATGTGGTTGGCTTGTGTTAAAAAGTTCCCAAAAATGTTAAATTGTCATCCTTTACTCACCCTTACAAGCCGATTTGTGCATTAAACTAGTAACCAATATAATGTAGGATCATTGACGTAAGAGAGTTCAAGCTCAAGATTTATTAAGATCCCATACAAGCATGGATGCAGACAATAACGCATAGAACCATTTTAAAATTAAATACACCAAATGCATAGAATATACTCTAAAAAATTTCCTTTGAGAGCGTTTAAAAATCTGACTGGACAAATAAAACATGAATGTTTGTATCGTTACTTTTCATCTATACTATTTTTGTAGTCTATACAGTCTAAATGGAGAACTACAGGTACAAGAAGTGGGCACTATCTAGTAGCATAGATTATTTGCAATTTAACTTTCTCCGTTCAGCGGAGGCACGACCTACTTTTAAATGAAGCAATTCATATCGAAAACAAATATTCTGTTTATATAAACCAAGGTGAAGTACAATATTCCCCTTCTAACATCATCTTTAATGTGACCACAGCAACACACTTTGAGGCCTTTCACATGCCAATTTCCACATGAGCAATGCTAACTTGTAAACAACCTCATAACCTCAAAACAAAGCATAAAACTTCATTTCTTTGGAACACACACTGTGTGGAATCTAAAGTGGCTTCTTATCACAGAATGAGGCAGACAGTATATTATTTTTAAGTATACTATATATAATTAATGATATGTTGATTAGCATTGCATCATAAATGTACTTTATTCTTACAAAAATACACGAGATGGCTTGAAAACAGATAAACCATATATATGTTCGCAGTTGTGTGTTCATTGTCTTCATATTTCATAAATCAACACATTTACAGTATATATTTTATGTTGTATTAGGGATTTTCTGGAACGTCCTAAGTTATTTTACTTCTGTGAAGCATATTTGGACTTTCTGCACGAGGGCACCCTCCGGCTTTCATTATGAATTAAACATAGATAACATGTTTTTCATGCTCAATCACTCAATAATGAGAGAACATTTGAATTAAACATGACAATCTATGTATTTTTCTCAAGGGTAGTGTACTGAAGTGTTCCTTTCAAATAATTTTTAATAAAAAAAAAGTTATATTATATTATTATTGTATGCAGCCCAACAAGAACAAACTTGGTGTTCTTTATTTTTGGGAATTTTAAAAATCACAATTTTAACCAAAAACATTATAAAAAAATAAATCATGATTAGATTATTCTCCCAAATAGTGCTGATTTAGTTGCGTCTGAAATCAGCATGTTCACAGTTGTTTTCGTAGTTGTTGTTTTTTACAGGGACCAAGTGCCACTGATGTTTCCCTTGACTCAAACTTTCAACTTCAAGTCTCTTCAAGCAGTTTTTCCAACAGAGCACTGTACCAATATCAGCAAGTTTCTACATGAACATGGTAAATTAAAATTAAATGAAAAACAACTTAGAACCGTTTAAGGAATGGCAAAAAAGTTTTTGACTGTTCACATTTCTGTGTTTGGAGCTCAAAAATGTGTCTTTTTGTACTTTGTGTGTATATTTGGATTGTTCTGTAAATAAAATACAAGGGGGAGGGACCTTTGTCATAACATAAATATTCATGATGATTCATGCCTACCCACATACGCCTTTCCTGAAACAAAACAGGTTTTACCAATTTTAAACCAATATATTATTTAATGTGACTGAGTGGCCTAGATGATTTTCAAATAATTTTGAAACAAAAATGATCAAAAGCTGTCAAAAGCTGTCAAATATTCAATTTGGGTTTTATCTTTTCAAACCACGCAGAAATTTAATTTTCTCAAAACTACAAACTTTTACATAGGTGCTGCTCACCTATTATTGTTGCAGAGCTGTGCTGAACACACTGTAATCAGACTTTAGCAATGAAAAATGTTATAAGGAACAGAAATTAACCCAAATGTCAAGTCATGTAAAAACACTTCCAAAGCCTAGAAAATACTTCAAACACCATATGTTTAAAACATTTGTTAAATAAAACTGACAGGCTCCTTTCACTGATTCTTCTTTCCTAACTGAAGAAATAAAGGTGTGTGAAAATTTTGCTTCCCGCATTTTTATATTTCACATGACCTTTTTCCCTGAGAGACGTTTTTTTTACATTTTATTATTATTAACCAGGTGCAAGCATTTGATAATTTTTACAATTTTAATGGCCCCCACGAAATTTATTCCAGGAATAGCTGAACATATGTATTAAAAGAAAGAACAAAGCTTCAGCCTTTAAGCAAACAAAAAATATTTTATTCTAGCTTACTAAATTCTAGGGTGTTTTGAATCAACACTTAAATGCATGTAGGATTTATGAAAACTGCAACATTTTGTGTGGAAAGCTAAGAAAATCATGTTTTTGTCAAAGCTACCAGATGAAATTGAAAACGCTGATCAAAACACAGATGGAGTAGATCGAGTCCATCAATACCCAGAAAAGCTTGCACAGTCTTACACCTTGAGTTGATAGGATTGAAGCTGTTCTTTAGCCTGTTTGTGTTGGTTTTAATTGTTCAATAACTTTGAGAGAAAAGGCAATGTCCAGGGTGAGTTGGGTCTTTTGTGATACAACAATCTTTTCCAAGTCAGCCAGTAATTTATATGTCTGTCAGAGATGTGAGTGCAGTCCCAATTATTCGCTGTGCTACTTTTCACCACACGTTGTAGATATCTCCTGTTCTCTGTAGTGCAGACAGCTGCCATACCCAATGTACAACAGTTGATCAGAAGACTCTCAGAGGTGCCATGATAGAAAGTAGCCAACAGCTGTTGTGTGATTGCTTTAACTTCCTAAGGAAGTTATTATTGGTACTTTTGGGTAATTTTGTGACTTAATTGACAACGTAACTACGACATGTTTATAACTTCTTGAAGTGAAATATTGCACGTGCAATTAAAAATTAAATTATTAAATTATTGCGTACTATGAGCATAGAATAAAGTCTGAAATGACGGTAAGGTTCCGTTTTTCCAAGGTGTAAGACTCAATAAGTTACAAAATATTGCTAGAATAATGACACTGACGTGTAGACTCACAACATTTTATTTGACCGCAGATGCTGAATCAGAAACACATTTTTCTCAGGCACTCTTTACTACTCATCTACTCTTTACAAAATCATTAACATCTGCTCGGAGCATGTTTCATTGTATTCCAGAAGACTCAGAATGTTTGTGTCATCTTCAAATTTTGAAAATTGCAAGTTGTATTTACTTGTAACCAACTAAATCAAGATTAAGGCTAAAATTAGGTTTGAACTTGTCTGCTAAATTATGGATGTGGCGAGCAGTGGCGTGGCGTGATTGGGAATGAGCGCCACCTGTGAGCCACCGGTCTCGTGTCTCACGGAGGAGCAGATGCATGAAAGGAGGAGCGACTACAGTGAAGGACGAGAGAGGACCAGGGCTGGATTTATGTTGTGTGTTTGTGTGGTTGTGTAATGTTCCGCCATTACGTTTATTTTGTATTTGTGTCTTATTTTACACATTAAAGTTTGTTAAATGTCTGCCGGTTCCCGTGTCCTTCCTCCCCGTACAAAGAACTGTGTTACAATAGATTTGTAAGGAATTAAAAGCACAATGAATCTATAAATAAAAGCTTAACGTGTGTATGGCTACCTTCCAAATGCTTCAGTACCATGTTTAATAAAGTAGCTGATGCATCTTCAACACTTTGCTTTGTTCTACAAGCAAACCGGACAGGATCTAAAAAGTTCAATGTTTTTGACAATTCCTGTTTTACTATTTTTTAAAACAACTTCATTATGAGAAATGTTAACATTATTGCCCTTGAGTCATTTACAGTTAGAATGACTGTTTTTTACTCTCATTAACTGTTACATGCTGTCAGGGTTAGGGGGGAAGGGAGGAGCGAGCACTCACTGATTTGATTAAAAAGAACTCAAAACTTACTCGAGGGGGAAAACAAGACATGACTTGACTCGATCTGACTTGACTATACAAAAGACAGGAAAATATGACGTCAACATACGACAATGAAGCAGCACTGGACAGCAAACACAGGGAGAATAAATGGGTAACAAACAAGTTAAAGAGGAAAGACAGGTGGGGCAAAACAAACCAATAACGAGGAAACAAGATGGACGGGGTTACACCATGACATGCCACCATATGGCAGAAGAAACCCACGTCAGAAGACATGTCTTGTTTGCTCCGAGCACATGAATATGCAGCCGATGAGAACGCTCATAGGCTACGCATCCACATGAAACAAGACGACACAACGTCTTCAGCACAGTTTCTTGTTCCACAGTTTAGTTCCACAGGCTCTGTAGCTAAGATATTTCTGAAAGGTATTACAAAACACAATTGATTAGCACAGACCTGAAGTGTCCTCCAATATTACGTGCACCAGGACTTTTCCTCCCTATAACATCCCTTAAAAATCTTTATAACCGCTTATTCACCAAAGTAGTTATAAGCACAACAATAACTCATTTTAGATTTCAGAGACTAATCACTGAAACAAATTCAGGGGCATCAAATCATAAGTAAAACATATTTGAGTTAATCAATATAATCATTATTGGAGGTATACCCAGATAATTCAACTTTCTTGTCCACACCCTTTATCCAGTTATAACCACAATCTCCTTCCAAATACAGCCCAAGTTATTCCAACTCAGAACTTTCAGTACAATCCAAACATCCCTGCAAAGATGGAATAGGCTCCTCACACCATACTCTGATGCTCTTAGTCTGTGGTCCATTTCAGTTTTGTCGACAGTGATAAGCAGAATAGAACTGTGGTTTGCTTGACCCCACCAGAGGCTGAATGACAGGCTTATATGCACCTCTTATTGATCCATAAAGGTCAAGTTTTAATATGACGTATGGGGAAAAAAAACATTGGTCAAACCTCTGCAAAGTCTGGTTCAGGGAACCACACAGGATTAGATTTGAAGCGTCTAGGGAGATTGACTGTAATTTAATGTACAACACTCCCAAAGGTCTCTGCTACATTTGCCCACTAAATATTTGATGTATATAGACCACTGTAACAAAAAGTTATGGAAATTCACCCTCTCGCAGTAGCAGATCTGCACCATTTGTGGTTAATATAAAAGATAAATGCCTCCTCCTTGGATTTCCCCCATACATGCTGGACAACGATCAGTTGGATAAAGGAGCCAAACCCATAAAACATTTTCAGGGTTTTTCAGCCACGTCTCGGTATATCTTAAGCGCATGCATTCTTAAAAGCAGGCAGGTTTACCTGTATTGTTCTCGCACACTTGCCCCCTTCTTCCTCTCTTCCTCATTTTCTGAGGAAGTAGTCATAGTCATAGTCCTGACTACTATGAAATCCATTGTTGTGAACATAGATTCCATATGTCGGCCATTGGTCTACAGCAGTGGTCCCCAACCTCCAGATCAATTGGTACCGGTCCGCGGATCAAATGGTATCAGGCCGCCCAAAGAACATTAAATTAGGTCCATCGCATTTCTAGGTAAAGTTAAGCTGTTGCAAGCGGCAGTATCGCTCTCCTCCCACCCAAAAGGACATCAGGACTGTCGCTCTGCCACCCACCCCCCGGTCGACAACAAGACGATCGTACCGACTCCAGCCCCTGGTACTGACTCCAAACGTTGCCCGGTCTGCGACAATAAAAAGGTTGGGGACCACTGGTCTACAGGATAACATGTTGTACGGCTGATACCACTGAAAGAGAAATTCTCTGCCATTCTGGATATTTCATAAGTAATGCATTTAGACACAAGGGAAGGAAGGATTCCTATTTGGCAAACTTAGCAATCAAGTCATTATCTTTATTGGCAAAGTCACAAACAATTAACAAACTCAACACACAACAAACACCGCTGGTCGAAAGACATTACCATTGTGCTTTATAAGCCAATAATTATAATTCATGTTATGACATGAGACAAATGACTCATTAAAATTCTACATTATGTTGTCTATATTAAAACTATTGTTAATGTTTTAAATTCTACAGATGATGTGGTTTAGGTGTTACATTATAATGTAGAATATAAAATAATAGAACCATCCTGGTGAAAAATCCAGCATAAACCAGCAAGAATTCTCTGCTGGCCCAGGCTTATTTATGCCGGTTAGTGCAAGTCCAGTGTGGTTAATGCATATATATTGCAAGTGTAGCTGGTGGACCAGCATAGCGATGATGTTCTCGAGCAGAGCAAAAAAAAATAAAAGTAAAAATATAGTGTTGAAGCTAGGTGAGAGTAGACCAGCTGTCTGTTTGTTTTGGAGACAAGCACTGTTTTTGCCTGCATATTTTTATATCTAACACATTAATGATGTAAAGGAAGTTTAAAATGTACATAATGAATAATATGATTATAACTTTGTAATTTCTTTTGCTCTTCTGCTAAAAGTCGAAATGGAAATCTTACTATTTCCGTTGCGATTGCATTGTTAGTCAATGTTGCTGGAAAAACATTTCATAGTTTATTATATTGTTGGCTGCAGTGATTGCATGCTTTTTCAGCAATTTGTGAACTCAACCAAAGTCAATGGATAAGTGCCCAAATAAAGGACTTAAACGTTGTACTTGTACCATATGAAAGAAATAAAGCCAAACTGGTTTGCATAACTGAATATGGTAATGCCGTTTTTGGAGTTGTTCAAATCATCCTCTGTTGAGATACTGATTTAATTTGTGGTTGATTTCTTCCAAGGCTGTGTGGCTTCAAGTCAGTTGTAGCTGTTTGGTTTCCTCTCATCTCTGCTGCAGTGTCAGTAGGAAATAGTTCACATTTCCAAACATTCCTTTTTCCATTAATTGTAATACTCCAGTAAGATTTTTGTATGCAAGAGAAGTCTGACAACAGCCTAAGTGCTCCACACAGAGATCTGATCTCACCATCATTGAGTCTGTCTGTGATTACATGATGAAAAAAAAGACTAAATCAAGAACTGCTGAAACGTCTCCAAAACACACAGACTCACAAATTCATAGAAAGAATGACGAAGACTATATTCAAAAAGGAGAAGAGCATGTGATGACAGAAGGCATATCAGACATGTGTTACGGAAACAAATTCTTACAATATTAAGACATAACATGAATAGAAATTCTCTAAAACAAGCATAAAATGCCCAAGGGGTGAAGCACTCCTCTGATGCTGCCCACATTAAGCATGAAGGACACCTAAAAGCCTTTTGAGGGACGCATAACAGCAACTCCAATCCTGCTGACAAGAGCTTATTTAGCCATTTTTATTTTTACTATAACTGCTTTGTATTGTAAACAGTAAAATACTTTGCTGTAGCTCAAACTGTTGAGTGTGGTGCATGCAACGCCAATATCATGGTTTCTATTCCCAGGGAAAGCAAGAACTGGTTAGAATTTCATTTAAAAATGCTATGTAATTGAATGCAAGTTGCTTTGGATAAACGTGTCTGCCAAATGCATAAGTGGAAATGAAAAATAAGCATTTGTATTGTTACAACTGCCTCCTGTGAGACTTTATGCATAACTACAAACCAAGCCTTGGGGAGTCTTCTTCGTAGATGCCACAATCATGGCAAGGGCGAGTAAATTAATAGGTTTTCATTCCGGGTTAATCCTTTTGACACAAGCGGCATCTGCTTTTAGAAATGTGTGAAAAAAGAAGACTAAATCGGAAGAGTACATCTCACTAGTTAAGACACAGATGGGTGAGAAAGAGAGATAGTGATAGGTGTAATGCCTTCCCAGCTTCCCCACTGAGACTCATTGGCAGTAGCATCCTGTCCCTTCTCCCAGCCCCTCTCAATTCCTTTCTCTGCTCATTCCCTGTAATTCTATCACTCTGTCTTCCTCTCCTGAGGAGGGAAAGTGATTCAGATTAAGTTCCTCTCATCCTCACAAGCAGATCCCTCGATCCTATCACATCTTCACTCATATGTACACCTACTGTGAGAACGGCCTTCCATTACATCATCTCATCTCTGAAGAATTTCAGATGTACACAGGTAATACGGTTCACGCAGGTATGTTAATGTGCAGCTATTTTCCTCCATTTCATTGCATCCCCCATTACTCCAGAGATTACGGTCCATAAAAGGACACTTTACTTGAAGCAATGCAGTTGAAATTGAAAGAAAAACAGCCGTTTGCTAAATAAAGTCCCTCAGGTTGTAACCAGTCTGGCATGGAGATCTGGGTCAGACCGGGCTGTGCTCTTTCACAGAAAGCTGAATTTCAAGGGCATGGTGAAATGTCAGCTGGGCCTTTGACCTGTAGCGACTATGATATCTTGAGATGGCTCTGATCTAAAGGTAACAAAGGTTGGAATATTGTCCCAAAAAAAAAAGTGTGACAGGCATTTTTTATCCTTCTTTTTTTGTGTAAAGAATCTTAGCGTTAACCAAACGGTTCACAGTGTCAGCCCTTAAAAAGAGACTAGAAGTAAGCTAAAGACAAGGGTTTCCCATCAAGAGACAAAGACTGGAGACATTAAAATAATAGTGTCTCGCTCCCAATGACTTTAGTTTGAGTTTTGTGTAAAACTGAGCAAGCTGATGAGATGATTCAAATGATTCAGTTGCACTCAGTGCAGTAAACGAGATAATAACATCCCTAAAGGACTAAATAGAAGTCTAATTCTATATAGTATAAATGCAAATAAATAAACAATGAAATAAAACCATTAAATAATTTATGATTAAATATATAAAAGCGGTGCTGTAGCTCAAAAAAGAGAATGTGGTGCTTGCAATGCCAAGGTCATGGCTTTGATTACCAGGGAAAGCAAGAAATGATTAAAATATCAATTTGTACCTTGAATGCAATGTAAGTCACTTTGGATAAAAACATCTGCCACATGCATTAATGTAAGTAAAATAAAGGAATAGATGTGTATTTTAATAAAATAATATAGAAAATTTAATTAAATTTGGAGCAGCCAACCACTACATCACAGCACCAATGAGAGTTTTTGATGTTTTGTTGAAGTAATACTGTCAAATATAGCTATTTCCCAGCATCTGTAAAAAAAAAAGAGTTACGATTCCAGCAGGTCTGGAGTGTGTTGACAGCATGTAGGTCCAGTTTAATAGAAAATAGTGTAAAAGTAATGGCTCCTGTGGAAGATACACATGTGCATGTGAGAAAAATGACCAATGTCCGAAGTCAAAAACAATCTGTCAGGCTGTGACCCTTGTACCTCAAGCTTCAGGAAGTGCTTTCCTCAGCAGAAAGCCTGCGTTATCGCTGCCGCAGTCCGTAGAGTCTGCACGACTTTCAAATGGACACACTTAAAACTTCCTGCTCCATTTTAAAGGCTTTAAATCAGCCCACTAGCTGGATTGTAATTCTCCTCACAGTCTCCTTCCATCTCTATGTCCTGCAATATAGCACAGCTCCCATGGTATAAACCCACTTTTCTTAAATAAGATTGTGAAAATTTAAATATGAAAACATAGTAAAGTCATCCAGCACTTTTAAAATGCCTCTATTATGCTGTTTTAAGTTTTCTATTGTTGTTTTGGCGGTCTCCTATAACCGGTTTACATGCATCAAAAAACACTTTCATATTCCCAGAATTCACATTGCATATCCACACATTTTCAATGATTGTCAAAGAACTCTCGATCCTTTCCACGATCTGCTATGACTGGCCTACCGCTCGCACTGCTTGTCGAAAGCTAAACACTCATTATCATAACTTCAGCTTCAGAAGCTTCTTCAGTCCTCAGTGATTGTACACACTGTAAAGACAGTGACATCGATTTTACCATGTCAATCTGAATGCGGGTCCAATGATGAAACATTCAAAGAACTAGTTATTCAAACCGAACCTCCATTGCAAAGAAGACTTGAGCAGGACGCTTCTCATTGATACTCTACTCGGTATGATGTAAATTATGAGATGCAGCTGTAATTCCTCACCATCCGTATTGACAAGTGTATGTCCATCAACAAACTGATGCGTATATTTCTTATTTATTTTGGCAAAGGTCTAACAAGAATCTTGCTCCATCTTGTATCTTTACTCGAAGTCTAAGAACAACAGAAAATCGGCATTAATTCGGCATCAAGTTAGCCAGAAGACATACACATTATAAAACAGAAAACTATGTATTCATAAATTATTATTCATATTTACAAGTTTTGAGGAGCAAGCTGTTCCAAATATATTGGGCACTGACCCATCTTTCCAGAGTAAGCGTTTTGCAAATTCTGCATTGAACTATTTAGAAGCATCAGTAAAATGATGAGGGAGGGTCAAGTTTTTCATGGACAATGTTCAACACAGGCGGGCATTATCCAAGTGTATTTTCTAGTGACATAGAACCAAATCCAGTGGGATTTGAATGACTCCTGTGACTTCTTTAGGCTGCTCAGAATCGATTCTTTTTTTTATAAGAATATTTAAAAAATCATAATAGAGGCACTTTAAATGCGCCCAGTAGTGCTGTACTACTCTGCCATGCAACTCTAAGATGCTGCATTGCTTTAACAAGTAATATTTTGCCTAACAATGGACTATGCCGAGAATTTGCCAAGCTAGCAACTGTTCCTGTCCTAAATTAAAGTCTTAAAGTATCCCAGTGGATTATGGGAATGGATAGGTAATTTAAGTCTACCTCAAGAGGAATGTTATCTGCCATTATAACATCTTTCAAAATGAAGAGGACTAAAGGGATGACATTCATACCCTGAGATCTAATTCAAAGTTCCATGAATATGTTGTGAGGCTTCTTTAAAAGTCATGTGGGATTGTTGAGCACTAAAATTAACTTTGGTTTATTTGGCCTGTTTGCCATCTAAAAGTTCTCAGCCTAATAATTTCGAAAACATTTCTCAAAAGGCCTCTTTCCAAAGCAATAACTATCCAGAACCTCAACCTGGAGACTTGAACATATTACTTGAGCGTGTGTTACAATGTCACAAAGTGGAAAATGTAAAAATCACTCACCGAACATGCTCATTAAATCCATACAAGCAGATACGCAATAAAACCACCATTGTGAAGCAAATACTTTAGGCATGATAATAGATTACAACAGAGACATGAGTCTTTTGCTGAGTAATTGGTTTGAGGGACAAGACATGCCAAGTGTGCAGATTTGTTCTCCTGAGTGCATTTCTGATAGGTGTGATCTATTTGTGAGAAGGTCACTATTATAATCTTAAGCAATGCAAATTCAGGCTGAGAGACAGGACATACAAATTAAAGGACCTGTGGAAAATTGGAATACAAGATTTATTGGGACTAAAGGGAATTAATTTCTTTTTAATATCTTTGAACGGCTCAGGTCAGGCCCTTGAAAATTTTAAAGCAGAAATTGAGCCCCTCTTCTAGTTAACACTGCCTCTTGACAAGATTCAATCATGAAGCCATGTATTTGAATGATAGTTTCCAGTGGCAAGGGACTCTATTTATGAGTAAAGCAATTAGAGCAATTATGGCTTGGCAATCATTAGCACTACACTGGCAAATGTCCATTCATTATTGCAAACAGTATAACAAAAGATATAAAAGGAAAATTAATCTGGGGACAAGTCTCGCCAGTGTAGGGGATGACATTTTCAGACTGCTGTCTGCTATTACTGACACCATGCGGAAAAGCCATCAAAAGAGGAAAACATAAAAAATAGAGCTGCATAGTAAATAGTGGATCTTGGATTAAATGCAAAGTTTAACGATTATAGGTTTGAAAGGTTGAATGTGTGATAAGGATCTGCATGCATTTTAGATCCTGTCAGTTTAAACTGTAGGGGAATTTACAGTTAAGACCCGAGGACCAGATATGTTGAATGAAGACCAGGAGTCAGAAGTGCAGTCAATAGAAGAAATTTTAGTGAAGTTTAGTTTGCAGTTTCATCAGCAGAAGCCAGCTTCAGGTCTCACAAGGAGTTCGTAGGCCGCCCCAATTACAATAACATTGTTACAGCAATTATACTCTAACAGAGGGTGCTAACTACGTCAATGATGACGTTTAAATGATTCTGATTGGCTAAGAAAGAAAGAAAGCAAGAAAAACAAAACTAGTAATTTTCCACACAAGCGCAGACAGTCTGAAGCATATCTTCGTTGATCACATGGTTGACGGGTTCGTGACGTGGCTTGTCGAGAACAACAAGTCATTCCGTCTCCTGATGGTGCCAGTTAATCCTCACCAATACTGACCATATTAACGCACACACACATACACAAGGCTGAACTCGGCTCAGGCTCCAACTATAAACCAAAACATTCTGATAACATGTTCTATCTGTTGAGAAGTGCTGAAAATATTCATCCTTACTCAATGGAAAACTACAGAAAAGTAAAGAAAGTTTTTAACTAAATAAAAATCCCTAACTTGATTATAAATCACTCTTTACAAATCATCCAAATCAGAAAGGAAAATAACATATGAAAAATAAGACAAAGAAGCATATGAAAAATAAGAAAAAGAAAAGGATATAGGTATAAATAGGAAAAATAAAATAATATATATTCAAGCGGCAATGGATTTCCGAATAGTATCTTTCAAAACATTTTAATAATTTAAGTTATTCAAGCACAAGAAGATTGTGCATGCTTGTTGCAGCATGCAAAAATGACTTGCGTGAATGCAAACAATTGAGAAAGAAAATTATTGTATTGGATCCATGCATTGGCTGTTATATGTGTATAAAATATATGATATGTCTGTGTCAATAGTGTTAATCCAACAACAAAATGCAAAGAGAAAACTGCTTTTGCATATTGAACAAAGAGGAATTATAATTTATGCAGTGAAGACTATGCATTGTTACTTTACATTGAATTATTCAATTTCTCTACCTGAAAAACAAATACATATTCTATTGTTTTGTACTGATTAGTTTCCATGCAGATTCACTCCCCTATAAAAATCACCTTGTGGGGACGATTCGGAAATCCATTGCCGCTTGTGTATATATATATCATTTTCTTTTTCTTATTTGTCCCTATATTCTTTTTTTTGTCTTATTTTTTTTATATGTTCTTTTTTCTTATTTGAATGACTTGTAAAGAGTGATTTGTAATCAAGGTAGGGATTTTTATTAGTTAAAACCTTACTTTTCTGTATTTTTCCATTGAGTAAGGATGAATATTGTCTGCACGTCTCACCAGATAGATAATGTTATCAGAATGTTTTGGTTAACGTCACTAACCTGTCAACCATATGATCAACGAAGATATGCTTCAGACTGTCCGCTCTTGTGTGGAAAATTACTAGTTTTGTCTTTCTTTCTTTCTTTCTTTCTTTCCAAATCATAATCATTCAACCGTCATCATTGACGTAGTTAGCACCCTCTGTTAGAGTATAATTGCTGTAACAATGTTATTGTAAGTGGGGCAGCCTACGAACTCCTTGTGAGACCTGAAGCTTCTGCTGATGAAACTGCAAACTAAACTTCATTAAAATTTCTTCTATTGACTGCACTTCTGACTCCTGGTCTTCATTCAACATATCTGGTCCTCCGGTCTTAACTGTAAATCCCCTACAACCTCATTCTAGAATGATTCATTATTTACAAATAAGTAGAGCTATTCAAGTTCTCTGGTGAAACAAGTTCCCTGGTGTTTTTATATTACAATATATAAATCACAGAAAGACAAAATATCACAATGTGACTATTTTCCAGTATCATGCAGTCCTAGTGAAAACACTGCCATTCATCAAAGATATTAGTTGTGGGTAGTTATTATTTTATTATAGTATTTAATTTCTGCCCCCCAAAATATTTAGAAGCATTTTTCCTCAATGGTTATGAGTGACTAATGGCAGAATGACAAGATAGCTTTACGCATGAGCCTGCCTGCCCTTGTTTATGGTGAAAGGATGACATCATTAGCTTTATTTAGATCAATTTCATACCGTCTGTCTGATTAATAGGGATGCAATTAAACCCAACACAGCTCTAAATCCAATAATAAATTACCAAAGGATATGTTGAGGATAGGGTTTCATGTCATACTTTTTTTTTCCATGGTGACCATAGTTGCTGAAGCCCACAGACGCTGAAAGATTAAAGTGATGAAGATTAAAATTAAAGCACAATCTTTCAATGTCCTTATTTTCCTTTAACATCTGGGGAAGCCGAGAACAATTAAACTCTACTCAAATCATAAATAAAGCAGAGTGATAAAACTTACTCAGCAAATGTTCAATAATGTGCTCTCTGCATCACTTTGCATTTTTTACAGGCTAGGCTGATGGATAAGATCACATGGCTGTTTGAACACATTAATATATTTAATTTCTTAATTATTTTAGATTTTACTAGTTAAATCAGTTTCAGATCACTGCTTTTGCTTTAATTTGGTTTGAACATTATTTAGCTACACTTATACAGCAACAGATCAACTAATCAGTCAAAGAGAAATCGAGTAATTTGAATATGATGTCTTTTCATATGTCTTTTCATAATGGTAAATATGCCAAACAATGGGATGTAGATTAGAAGTAGTCTGATAATTAAAGAAACTAAAAATGTACATACATTTGATAGGATCTTAGTCAATAAAGTTAGTCTTCAAAGTGAATTTCATAATCTACACTCTAAATCTAAAATATTACACATTTAGCAATGTGAGCAACAGTGTGTTGTGACAGCATTGCTTAAACAGATTTACAGCCCTATCAATGCATATAACCTCATAAAACAATCCTTGTATTCCTTTGTTTTAACTGTCTAGCTAATTACATAACAATATCTGCCAAATGAATAATGCATTAGAAATTATGCTGTTCTCTAGAGTGTCAATTTTGCAGTGTTGAAACCACAAACTTAGACTCAGCATAAGGATTAATTTAATAGCTTAAAAGCGCACAGAACCAACGAGAACTGACAGAGATGCAGAATGATCTTTAATTCAGTTCTTTCTTCTTTTTTTAAATCAAGTGTCTTTATAAAAACTACTGCGTACACAAAAACATGCAATACAATCATAGATACAACATTGGTTTGTGTGCATAGCTTATATGCATTTTGTGCTGTTATAATACAGAAGCTTTTAATTTTTATACAATCAATTAAGATATACATGTATACCTAATTGAGGTGCAACATACTCACTTTACATCCAATTACTGCAAGTTAACAAGCAAGCATTTATGAAAACATTCAGCATTTAAAAATGTTGGCAGGGCAGCCTAACATCTAAATTACTGACCAAACAGCATAGAGTTTGAGGCCAGAAAATGATTGAAAATATCAATATATATACTTGGAGAGTATCACAGAAATTTGTATTCTGGTATTGTCAAGAAAAGTTAGCCGTTGAAAGTGAAAGTCATGTTCCTTTGCTGATATTCTTACTATTTATAATACTTTTTAAATTATTTTGCTCTGTTTCATATAGTTTTAGCTGACATGTCAGGGGACTTTAATAGAGGTTTAAGAACAACAAATGTTCCAAAGATAGAGACACCAATCACTGCATCCATTCCCTTCTATCCACAGTCGCAGGAGAGTGTTTTATCTGAACACGAGTCCCACTGATCTGTTATACAATCACATTTCACAGGCAGCATTTGCTTCACTCGGGTATCCAGTAATCTCTTCATTGTTCTACACACCTTCCTGCATATTGCCACTTTTGATCAGCTCCTCATGGAGTGCTTTACCTTTACAAATGAAACTATCTGCCATACTGCCACAGTAGTGTCCCCTAAAAATGACCTACATCCATCCACCCTTCCACAAATCACACCCCATGCTCTCTTCTTTTTTTTGGACACCCCTTCATTTCTGAGCACTTTTGTCAATTTTCTTTGCTAAATTGGCAGGTCTGAATGGTTCAAGGAGCAGCGTGAGGTGGACAGGTCTACAGGAGGGGGTTGTCTTCCACACAAACATTATTGTCATCCTTTTCATTTTTCTTTCAACACACCATTGTCAGGAAGCAAATAAGATATTCTCCATGCACCTCCTGATGCGTGACCACAGAAATAAAACAAGAAACAAAGATTTGACGGACATGTGAAGACCTAATCTTAACGTATGGCATTGTTCCTCATTTCTTTGAGTCATATAACACCCGGCCCACCTGCTCCATGCATTTGGACCACCTCGGATGCTCATGCCAGTGAATGCTGACTGACAAAGCATGTTGTCAGAAGATAACTACATTACCCAAACTTTCATTTCCCTCACGCCAGGAGTTCCATCATACACAGATGTTTTTCCACCTTACACACTGCGCAGCGGTCATTTGGTATTCTATATCCATCCCACCTCTGACACTGCCAACAGAAATAAGCACAAACAAAAAAACAACAACAACAAAACCTGGCATCTTTAGCAAGGAGTCTAGATTGCCACCCTCTGAAGATCTCATTCACCTTGAGCGTAGCTCTCACAAGGCAACGTCGGTCCACATGGGGCCATCTCTGTGCTCCATTATGGGCATATTTTTACACTGGACATAAACTTCCAGCATCAACGGGTCAATGCGAGATGAGATTGTCACCCTGTCACAATATAAAAGCAATTCAAAAGCAGTTGAAACAACAGGAATCGTAAACTTGCGGCAAATAAGCCTTTAAGGTTTAAATAAGCCTATCGATTGTAAATTGAAAAACAGCTTGAGAATGGTGCTTAATTCCTCATGTTTCCTCAGTTGAGGCAATTATAAAGAAAGCGATCTAATTTGGTGTCGTGGCAGCAATAAATAGATCGTAAAGAACGTGATTTATGCTGACTGGGTGCTGTGGTACGGTGTGGTTTAATAGCTTCAATAGCCGAGTAGCTTCTAGATTTAATACAGGCGCTAACACAGATGCTCTCCTTCATTCTCCTCTTTTGGCCTGATGTGAATACACCCACTACATAATAGGGTCACAATGCCTGAATCTTCATGTTGATGACCTGTCAGAATCAGTAAAAATGTATCATCTAGATGGACAAGGCTGGCATGCCAAGTCGTTCAGCTGAACAATTAAAGATTCATTAAACTTACAGCAATACAGCGCCTTCACTGAAACTCTACAAGGGCGGAGAGAATAATCACTTTCGCTTTCAATAACGGCAAGGAAGTGTGATTGAAATCAGATTGAACCTTTATGCTCATCTTTTCACCAAATAAATCTGAACAGGGAAGCTGAATAGCAAGCGAGACACGACATAAATCTCAGCTATTGAACGTCAACTCCTACGTGCCTTTCCCTTAGATCCATTGGTGTTCTGCGAATTAGGAGCATCAAGGATCATTCTGTCTGAGGCTGTCATTTTACAGGCCTCTTTTCATGGACTAGTGCCATTCTGATATAATCTAGGCACTGCCCCAGTGAATTCAGGCCAGCTTGTGGGAAAACAAAGCCTGGTGCACCAATGGAGTGCAGCTCCAAAGCCCCCATTTAACCAGAGCTCTATTGAATGGGTGAATAGGTAACTTCCAAATGCCTGATATGAGGGTTAAGGAGCCGTGCTGAAGGGTCCATCTGTTCTGTGCATGTTCAGCCACAATAAGCCCAACTGAGATGGGTGGCAGTTACTATAAAGGAGGTGAAAGTGTGTTTGAAGTTTCCGATTAGGCTTTGTATTTTGGAGGATGACACTGTGGAAGGAATAGGAAGTTTACAGGAAGTACTAAAATGGGAGAGACTCTCTATCGTCCCATTAATGAGTGAGTGCTTTACCGGCCCTAAAGATATTGAGAAAATACACTAATAAATACAGAACACCCACTGTTAGGAGCCGTCCAGACACAGGCCGGGTTTAACTCAGAAACCCCCAAAAATAAAATGTTATATTCTTTTTATTATAATTTTTATTCTCTTAAATGCTCTTAAAAGGGAGATCTAATCCAGATGGAAAAAATTATGTGCCTGTGCACAGCAAAAGCACTTCAGCTAGATAATACCGATATAGATAATTTCCCGGCACCATGTCCAAAAGAGCCTCGCTTATCTATTAGATGACCCATTCTTTTGATCTGGCAGCATCTCGCAAGGCAGACACATACACGGTTGTAGACATGGACACAAACGGACCATGCACACACTCATACTGCAATCATCTCTTCTCTCCAACTAGCCCGTAGGGGTTATGTCAGAACTAACCCTGCTCATTACTTCAGAACAAGTGTCATTAGCGAATGCGTACGCACGCATTCATCAGAGAGCCTCACCTCAGCTTGTTAAGCATATTAAATGTCCGGCAGCAAGGGCTCAATTAGTCCTCTCTGGGGTGCGGCGGCAATCAGAGAGATTCCTCCATAACCACACGTACAGATCTATGGTCCATTTAACCGGGCAGGGCACAGGCTGGGTAAGAGCGATGGATTGTGGAGGTCACTGGTGGGAAGTTCTCTTCACTGTGCTTCTTCATGTTGATGAGCTGCCCTGCAGAACGCACATCTGTCTTTCCAACAGTAATGCACTCACTCTGGGCCAAAGAGGAAAGCGACATCATCCCTCTGTCCAGCTAAGGAGCTCATTTGCCATGGTCTCTCTAATTCAAGCTCACACTGTTTGTTTAGATTTTAGAGTAGGAGTGGGTGATATGGAAAAAATATTTTATCACAACTTTTCAGGACGGATCATACTGGTTTTTAGAGAGGCTGCATGATATTAAATTGATATTGTGAGATGAAAATAGGGAGAGAGAAAAATAAAACTGCATAGTCTTCACTGTAAAAATCACACCTTTGTTGCTACAAAAGTGTTCTCCTCTTTGCATTTTGATGAAAATTAATGAGAGATGCAGCAGGTGTATTGTACAGCAAAGTACAGGCAAGAAACTGGTTCATCACCGATTTGTCAAACATTCAATGTATGTGGAAGTTTAACTCAATTAAATGTTCTTATCCTGCGCTTTCCAGAGCTTGCTTTGAGCCTGTAACACTTTGAGGTGTAACAATGGCCTTGCCAAGCATATGTTGGCTGGAGGCTGAAATAAACTTGCGGCAGAGTGACGGACATCAGCGCTGCTGGTGATTACGGCGCATGGAATTCTGGCAAAGGTAAACGCACCCTAGCCACTGTTTGATCTGGTGCCTTTTCTGAAATCCAGGCACTTGAAAACACAATCGAATTATTTAAGTGACAGTTCTCGCAAGGATGAATAATTTTGGGGAAAACTGCAAAACATATTTAGGCTTAGCAAGACACTCAATTCTTTTAAAAATAATTTAAACAAAAAAAATAATCTACACCAGCAAAGTAATTCCAATTAGAACCTTACTAATCATCACAGGCCTCTCTATCCCACTTCTGTCAGTGATGTGGGATGAATTTATTTAAGAACAGCATGGGCTCTGTGACAGAACATACTGCTTACGAAAACTAAATCAGACCAATGATTAACCACAAACAAGCATAAGAACTTGAAATCATACAAGATTCATACAAGCGAAGATGGCCATTGCAGACAGACTTATCTAGAGCATTAGAACATAAACATTATCTCTTTTAAAGAAATGATGCTACATTTATATCTAAATGATGCACAAAAGATCACTAAAGCATTTGCTGCATTTTTAAAGGATAGTTCATGCAAATAAATAAATAAAATAAATTTATTCCCCCCATGTGTCAGCAAATAGGAAAGATTCAGGAAATTTCATAGGAAAGACCTTACAGCTCTTCCTCACATCACTCTACAACACAGAAGTAGGGATGCTCATAATTAACTGGTAAATCAAGTTTTTGAGAGAGAAAAAAAGGTTGCAAATATTATCATTATATTTGGAAATAATGTCAAATACCGGTAAATAAAGCAAACATTATAAACACTATAAACAAAGCCATATGATGATTGAGTTCTCACTCCACAACAAATCCTTTCAATTTAACAGTATTCAGAACAAAACAAGAATAATCGAAAAAAAAAGTAGTTATATAAATGTCAAGTGAAAACAAATCTGCCTTCTCCCACTTGTTAAAATGTTCTCCAAATTTGGTATTAAATTCCACTGTTACTGATAATACGCAGATTTACGTTTCCACAAAGCCTGAGTTTACTTTTCCACCTGCCTTTTTATTAAAAATTTTCTCAAACTTAATGGCAGTAAGACTGAAATACTCCTTATTGGCACAAATTCAGTTCTCTCAAGGTCTTGCAGTTTTTCTTTATCCATTGATGGTTCTTCCGTTTTCCCTTCCCGCCAGGTCAGGAACTTGAGTGTCATCTTTGACAGCACCCTTTCTTTCAAAGCTCACATTAATAATATAACCAAGTCTTGCTATTTTCATCTCTGCAATATTGCTCATCTCCGTCCATTTTTCACTCCATGCAGTTCTGCTATTCTTGTTCACTCGCTTGTCACCTCTCGCATTGACTACTGCAACTCTCTCTTAATTGGCTTATCACACAAATCTCTTCATAAACTCCAATTGATTCAGAATTCTGCTGCTCGTATTATAACCCGGACTCCATCTATACAACACATTACCCCATCGCTTCAACAGCTACATTGGCTTCCTATAAAATTTCGGATTGATTTTAAAATTCTTCTAGTCACTTAAAAAAATCTCTTCAAAACCTCTCTCCACCTTACCTAGATTTCTTACAGTCCTATATTCCTTCTTGCACCCTCCGCTCTTCTTCTCTGGGTCTCCTCCATACACCCTCTGCTTGTTTAACCACCAGAGGCCATAGGGCCTTTAGTCGTGCTTCTCCATGCCTTTGGAATTCTCTTCCAGACAACATCCGTGATTCAGACTCATTATCTCAATTTAAAGTTAAACTTAAGACTCATTTATTTAGAATAGCTTATCTTTCATGATTACTGTGTTTCCTCAAGTCTAGCACTTTGTTTTTGTAATTCTTACAGTGGTCATGTTTGTATTTGCGGTTTTCTACTTATTTATGGTTTATTGTCATTGTTGTTTACTGTTATTCATTAATATTGTTGTTTCTTGTTGATGTATGGTGACCTTGGGTGATCTGAAAGGTGCCTAAAATAAAATTATTATTATTTATTATTATTATTATTAAAGCAAAACTGAAACTGGTATTGGGCTCACATACACTGTAAACCCTTAATGTTGTCTTTACTGAAACAATCAAGTAATCTTGACTAAATATTTGCATTGGAACCCATAACTCAAAGTTTGTTTAACTTATTTAACTACAAAATTCTCAAACTTAAGATTTCAAGTGTTATGAACTCAAAATACTTAATTAAAATAGCTCACTAGGTCTTCTTTTGTTGTGATTGGCCATGCAAGGAGTTCTGCATGGCAACAAGAGAACTAATGCACTGATTGGTGGATATTTACAAACTCTGAGCATTTTCACCTGTCTGCTGCTATTAGAATGTTTCTAACATCTTTAAAGTAGACGTTTACATGGGTCAAAAATCAGAAACAATGACAAAAATGCCTAGTGTTTTGTATGCCAATTATGCTATTTTTTATTCTGTCTCTCTTCTACCATTCATATCAAAAACTCTTGAATGCATAATTTTTAACCAGGTATCATCTTTTCTCTCACAGAATAACCAGTTGGGCATCAACCAGTCTGGCTTCAAGAAGTGCCATTCAACCAAACCTACATTACACACGTCAGTCACAGAAGCTCTAAGGAGAGCAAAAGCTAATTCCAAACAATCAGTTCTCATCCTCCTGAATCTATTTGAAATCAAAAAATTGATTTCTTGATTTGATACAGTCAATGAAATACTCATCCTTCCGTCCACGCTCTTGTCACTAGGCATCACAGGAATTCTGCTTCACTGGTTTGAATCAGTGTTCAATCTTTGAGGACCAGCTGAACTTCAAAGATCACATTGCAAAGATGGCACAATCATACAGGTTTGCACTTCACAGCATCAGGAGGATCAGACCAATCCTAACAGAGCAAGCAACACAACTTCTGGTACAGGTCATGGTCATTTCCAGGCTTGATTATTGCAACACTCTTCTGGTTGTGCTGGTGGAAGGACTTCCTTCTAGTGCAATCCAGACTGATCCAGAACGCTGCAGCACATCTGGTCTTCAACGAACCCAAAAGAACCCACGTCATTCCACTCTTCATCTCTCTGCACTGGCTCCCACTTACAGCTCACATCAAATTAAAATCATTGACACTTGCTAACAGAACTAACACAGACTCAGCACCCTCATACTTACACTTGCTACTACAGATCTATACACCTTCCAGAAACCTTTGATTGATCAAAGAGCGACGACTCATGGTACAATCACAAAGAGAGAGAAAATAAATAAAATCACTCTCAAGAACAAATTCAAAAAACAAGAACTCTCATTCGGAATGCAGAATCCTTGTCAATATTCAAAAGACCACTGAAAACTCATCTCTTCCGTGAGCACCTAAAATGACACTTGCATATACCACCTCAACCACATTTATAAAAATAAAACAAAAACTTCCCCTTAGTCCCTCTATTCTCCAGGTTTATACTACTTGTATATGTAATGTTCAAAACTTTGTATGGTAAGCCCTCTTGTGTACTTTTGCATCTTCAGGATGAATCGCTTTCTGTATTCCTCAAATTGTAAGTCGCTTTGGATAAAAGCATCTGCTAAATGAAAAATAGATTCTCATTATTTCAATCATTCCATCGCAAAACAGTTGTGTGGTTTAACATTTTTGTGAAATCCTTTCTTTCATAATGTGAAAATTCAGTATGCTCTATAGTTTACTAAAGTTAATTACCTTAAAATTTACTTGGGAGGGTTAAAAAAAATGATTTCTTGATTTTAATTGTTTCTCATTTGAAGGAATGACAATTTGATTATCAACTGTTCGTTGATAATCTGAATCGATCTTCAAGTCTACGCTGTTCTCAGTTGATGAACAGATCTATGTAGTGTGCCTCACATCATATTAATCTCAATAAGGTTTATTTTTAATTACTTTTGACAACCTAATATCAATTTCTGAAAATTTTGTTATGAAATAAAAAAAAAATGCCGTTTTGGATATTAAAGCCTCAGAAGCACATGATCTAAATGGTGAATATAATTTTACCAAGTATAGTATGCCCTTGGCTCAACATTTTTGTGGATGCTGGAACAACATTTCAATCAACCAATCAGGTTGTAGGGAAACATTTTAGTGTTCATGTCAATTTTAAGCTTACAACCAGGGTTAGGGGCTTCTACACAAATAACCTTACATGGCACGAATGTCTGATTTCTGATTAGCCAGTCTGTGTTCAAATTCAGAAACATAGCACAAGATGCAGTTCAGAACACCAAAACCCTCTTTGTGGTTAGTGGTCCTGCTCTAGATCAATAACACATATCTACTCATCAATATCAGAGCAAGGGCCTTGTTTGAGTCCGTGCAGATGATATGTTGTTTGATGACAAGTGGGGATTTGGGAGAGTTTGTGAAATAATCACAAGGTCAAATATTACTTTTGATTGAATCCAGAGAACCGAATCAGAGTATTTGCTGCATTTCAATATTCATATGTGAGAGCAAATGGCTTTCATTCATATTTACAGAAATAGACACTGAATACGCCGAACAGACATTCCCACTGAATGTTGTTCTTTCCTTTTATTCAGACCAAATAGGGATGGGAAAAAGATTATACAGCACAACCAGTGCAGCTCCATTCATGAAAAACTGATTCATACCAGCTGGTTTAAATGATTCATTCAAAAAGAATTACAAACTCATAAGTTAACATTTAATGGATGTTTTAATGATTAAAGATGGTTACAGAATCAGAATCAAGGTTTTATTAGCTTCAGTGATGAATATAATAAATGACAATATTTTAATAAACTAACTTGCCAGTGTTGACAGAGAGAATTTCATATGCAAGAAAAATTGAAAAGTGAAATATAAACTTCTTTAAGCGGTATCATAAATCATGCTTTTGTCAGAAATTTCAGTACCTGACAGGGAAAGTGCTGCTATTCAGTAGCACAGAAGCGTGAAGTGTATAAGTTATGCGAGTTATAAATAGTGATAATAGGACTGTTCTGCAATTTATATATCCTTTAAAACCAGATGGGATGTTCAACAAAAGGGCAAGACACCTGAATAACGTTTATGGTAAAAATGAATTACCCAAAGCCCAACAAGTATGACTTTTTTCTCTCTCTCTCTCTCTCTTATTTTCATCTCAATTTACAAATATCTATTAGGTTTACATAAGCAAGGGTAAAGTTATATTATGTAATCAGTGTGCATCCTCGTGAATTAATTTCTTTCAATAAAAAGGAAACGTACATTTTTTATTTCATCCACAGAGGCTTTTTATTTGTTGTCAGCCTTCCATTCTGTAGACTGATGCTGAGGTACCAGAGGACTTGTATCATACCGAAAACTAAATTTTGAATTCGTTCCAACCCCATCTAGTCATCTTAACAAGGAATCAAAAACATTTGCTTGGTCTCAATCACCAGCATCCCAGACTTGCTCATTTGACTTTTCTTACGAAAGTTATTGCAAAACAAATCCTTTGTAATGGTGGGAGTTTATTCAATAAAGCTGATTTACGCCTGGCCTGTTAATTTATCTCTTCTCATTAACCCAGGCCGCTGTTGGCTGCACTTCCTGCACTAATCAGCTGCTACTCCCAGAGGCGGTGTCCACACAATCCCCAACATCCAGCACTGCAGAGCCCAGCTCAGACGTCCCCTTACAATGCACCATCCACACACCGCTTGTGTTCCTCACACTCCAATTAACCAGATGAAATATTCCACAATTACAGCTGCACAGCTAACAAAACAATGAAGATTATATCATAAAACCTCAGTAAATTGCTCTATTGTTCTATTACGGAATAGAGTTATAATTTTTACCGTGCAGGTACAATTCAACATATTGCCCAATATAAATGTAATTGCATGAACATAAGCAGATGAGTGTGTGTTTATCTGGGTGTGAATGTCAGCGTGCAACTCTCTGGTCTCTGGTCTCTCGTCTTGTAGACTATGAGGGTAATTAGGCAGGTAATGTGCTTGATTGCAGGTCTGATTCATTGTGACCTCTCTCACATGACCCCTCCATTTTATCCAAACATATTAATACTATCAGCTACATTAGTCTCACATTTACTGAGTCCACATTTCAGTTCATGTACCTCCCATTTAAACTGCTACCAAATAAAAATCACTATAGTTCTATGTATTATGACAAAAATTATGTAAGAATAGACTAGAAAGGGGGAAAATGTTATTAACCATTACCTGAAACAAATAGAAATCAGTGGTGGGGTGGGGGGGGGGGAATACGAATTAAAGTAAAGGTCAATGAAAACTAAAACTAAAATTAACCAAATAAATAAAAAGAATGAATGAATTAAGATCCACTCAGTGACTTGCTACTAAGTGCCTAAAATAAACCTGAATATCTCAAATATTAACCTGCAAAATGTGAACACGTCCAGTGATCAGTTTATTCTCCAAAGTACCAGTACCTTACAATCATGGGGAGCCTATTGAAACTGTGCTTGAAATCCCAAAAGTTGAGCAAAGTCATCCAAATTGATTAGTTTGCTGGCTTGAGAAAGTATTTTCCAGTGTGAAAAAATACAGTAATTATGTGTCAGGTGATCAATGAACATATAGTGGGATGCAAGATATGAACTTAAAATTATAGTTACACGATATCAAATGCAGTAGAAGTATATGAAAGACTGTCTGAGAAAGTGTGTGAGAAACAAAAGTAACGAATGAACGAAAGAAAGAGTTGTGAAGAGGACAGTCACGTCTCGACTGAGCTCAAAGTAAGGGCAAGTCCCTGGTGCCAAAGTGCCAGGCCATGAAGGATTACTTCTGCTGGCGGGCCATAGAAATTGAGTCTTTTGATCTTACATTTTAAATTAAAATTCTAATTTGGACAATAAAAATTTAATCACCATTTTCAGACTCTCAAAGTGAATAGCAATAAGCATTTCCAAGCAGGAAGCGCATTAATGTTAAGCGGATATAGCTGGTCTTCCATGACACCCTTTTTTCTGCTGCTTGAGTGAGTGGCTGTCGTTGATTCAGCTCTGACCTTCTCCTCAAAGTCAAATTCTTTTGTGCCACATGCATGCTCTCCATTCCCAATGTGAATCAGCAAACAAGTTCTGCTTTACCTCGACTCAGAGGACATAGCATTTACTGCTCCAACATAATGATGACAACTAAGAAAATGCCTCGCAAACCATTATCCTGAAACAAATTTAGCACTGGCATATTGTAAAAGGGTTGACATTTCGCAAGATTCACTAGAAACTTAAAGACTTAACTTTTAATGATAACTTTAGTACACATTCAAGCTGCATGATTAACCATTGAAAGATTGTGGTCTCGATAAAAACCCTTTCACTCCTAAATTTCACCCGTCTTTTAAACCTTAGACAAAATCACTGCTGCTGAACCAGGGAGCGCTGTTACCATTTATGTACAAGCATGAAACGGTTTCTCAAACAGTCTTTTCTTGTAGAACGCAGTAAGTGAAACAAACTCTTTCGAAGTGGATTCTGACTTAGCTATGGTAAACACCTCTGATTGGCCTTTGCTTTCAACTACAATTGGCCACAATCCTCAAAGCTGCAAAAACATGTTGGAAATAAAAACCCTTACCTTTGTGCCAAAGCGTTTGAAAGTCATACACACGGAGACTTCTCCCCATTATAAAAACCTACGTGAATTACCAAAATTACCGATTTTGGATTCAAAACGGAGAGTTTCATAGAAAACGTTTTTACTCCTGTAAAATATGTATCACTTATTGATGGTTACTAAAAGTTCACTCTAAAAAACAGCTATATTAGCAAACATGCCTCTTATTTTCTGTGGATGTTTCAGTAAACAGGAGTTCAAAGCACACACCACAGCACATTTGACTTCCGCAGAGACCTTCAGGATTGGCTGAGAGCTGCCTAATGATTTGGAATGATTTGGAATGACAACCAGAGTGTAAACAGCTGGCAGGGGTCCTGGGGTGATGACATCGAGAAACCGAGTGCCCTTGGACACCAGGAACAGCTGTAGGACAGCACACGCCCTCCACACAAAATTATGCCATCCACTCTCCCCCCTCTCATCTAAAATCTGTGTTGGGAAAGAGGAGGAGACTACTTAAAGTAGCTGACAAAAGTCTATATTGCAACTGAAAGCGACGATTTGGACATCTATTGCCATTTGTATACATGTTATTTTCTTTTTCTTATTTCTTAATGTATTCTTTTCTTTTTCTTATTTGAAAGCCTTTCTTTGCTTTTCTGTAGTTTTCAATAGAATAGTGATGAATATTGTCTGCACATATCATCAGATAGAACATGTTATCACAGTGATTTGGGTAGTCTCTCTGTTGATAGTTGGAGCCAGAGCAGAGTTCAGCATTGGAGAAGCTGTGTATCTGTCTGTGTGTGTGTGTGTGTGTGTGTGTGTGTGTGTGTGTGTGTGTGTGTGTGTGTTAGTATTGGTGAGGTGATTAACTGGCACCATAAGGAGACAGAATGAATTGTTGTTCTCGACAAGCCACGTCACTAACCCGTCAATCATGTGATCAACGAAGACATGCTTCAGACTGTCTGCTCGTGTGTGGAAAATTACTAGTTTTGTTTATCTTTCTTTCTTTCTTTCTTTCCTTCTCAGAATCATCATTTAACCATCATCATTGACGTAGTTAGTACCCTCTGTTAGAGTATAATTGCTGTAACAATGTTATTGTAAGTGGGGCGGCCTACGAACTCCTTGTGAGACCTGAAGCTGTCTTCTGCTGATGAAACTGCAAACTAAATTTCTTCTATTAACTGCACTTCTGACTCCTGGTCTTCATTCAACATATCTCGTCCTCTGGTCTTAACTGTAAATCCCCTACACAACCATTCAAATCATAGCAACTGACAAACTTTTACCACAGCTTTGTGTACTCTACAGCTGACATTCAAGGGTCCAAAAATTAGTCATTAGTCATTAGTTACGCGCCCTCATGTTTTTCCAAACACAAAGACTTTTTACAGCACATCAATTCATGCACTTCTCCTGAAATACATGACAGTAAGAAGTCGGTGAAGTGTGAGAAGAATAGAGTAAACTTTATAGTTACCTATGCAATGTGTAACTGATACAAATAACACTGTCAATGTGTATTTGAACGGATTGCTATTGCCACTCAATTATATTGCATTCATCTTTGGAACACAAACGAAGATACTTTTTATAAAATCTGAGCGGTTTCTTACCCTCCATTAAAAGCTACACAACTATCACTTTGACCCTTTAAAACTCAAACTTATGCAAATGAATATAGCGGTTTACTCCATTTCTGAAAAGACTATTTCTTTATACACTGAACAGATTTAATTTAGGCTTTTATTCACATATAAACACTCATCAGATCTGGTAAACTGAAGCTCAAACATGCTTATTTGACGTGCGAGAAACAATGAGGTTCATTCTCGTGTTATGCAGCACATTTGAGCTTCTGCAAGAACCATGGAAGTTCGTTCTTGTACATCAAGCAGGTTCGGTTGAGCTTCTGTACATGTTCTCTAATTAATGTATATAAAAGCCTAAATTGAATCAGGTCATAATGTAAAGCGAGCACGTCTTCACAGAAAACCACTCAATTCAAAAGGATTAGTTTAACAATCCCTTTAAGAACTTTTTGAAGCGTCAGTGGTAAATTTGTAGCTGTCCGTGGGGAGTATAGAACTGGCTTAGATTTTATTAATTCGCGTTCCGAAGATGAACAATAGTCTTACGGGTTTGGAACAACACAAGGGTGCATACGTTTTTGGGTGAACTACCTCCAGACACAAGACAACTGATTATGAGGAAAGATTCTGAGGACAAGACTACTCTTCATTTGGGAGTTAAGACTGTCCTCTCCTCTCCGTAATGAGTTTGGTCCTGTTCCAGGGCCCAGCACGAGCTTTACTGTATAATGTGTCTTCAATGGTCCACTGGTGACAAGCTCACTAATTCACTCCACATGATTGCAGAACAATTCCCATTAAATGTTCAGAAAGAACTGCTGATGAGACAGTTGGTTGGACTGGCAGATGAAGCCCAAAGCCCAAATGTCTGCTTCTCATAACTCAGCATGCCTTCTCTTTCCTTCATTCACCTCTCTTCTTTTTTGTCATAAAATAACAGATTACATTTTTCATAAAAGAAGAAAATAACTTTACAGACATTTATCTTAGCATCTCCATAAATGTTTTTTCTTTTGATTTTATGTAATCATGATTATCCACGGTTGTTTCTGGGAACTTCATAAAAGCTCTGTTATGTTTTGATGAATTCATGCTGTTTTGCTTGGGTTTTTTTATGAGAAATTCATTAGTAAGTGTAAATTTACATTGTCATATTTTATGACTTCTGACACATGGTACTGACATTATTTTTGTACTTCTTGTATCATGTCCGTTAGCATTCTGTATTCAATTGTGCAGTATATATATATATTTAAAAAAAAATACAAATACTGTCAAATAAAATAAAAATGGTGGCATTGCTTTTCATTACTTTTGTTCTTCCATATTTACACAACATCCAAAGATATCAGATTATGGTGCAAAATAGCATCAACATTTCCGTGAAAACTATTATACATAAATACACTGGTGTTTAAAAGTTAAATGAACACATTCTGCCATTAATGATGATTTAAATTGATTTTATTTTTATTTATTTTTACTAAAATATATTTCAAATTAATGCTGTTCAACTAATGCTGTTCATCAAAGAATCTTGAAAAAAACATATACATGAAAGGTTTCTTGAACAGGACATATTTCACGGTAGTATTATTCTTACTCTCAATCAAATAAATTAAGTCTTTGTGAACATGTAATCCTTAGCAACCTCAAACATTTGACAAGTAGTGTAAATACCAGAACTACCATTTTAAATCACAAACATAATAAATTAATCAGCTTTTATGATGGGCTTAAATGTCAAAGGCAACACTAATATAAGTTCTAACGATATAAGGATGTTCAACAAAAAAAGTAGACCGCTTTACTGATTCATGCAGGGTTGTCAGACATCGAACGTTATTCCTTTCAATTTTGCCAATTTCAAGCCACAACGCTTGAATAATGCAGTTTTCTTTAGAAAACCTGTTAAAATGACCAAAACAACGTATTGTCTCCTACAGACTAGGCCACTTAATATTTCTGGCAAATTGCAATAGGCAATATTTAGGAGAATAATTAATTTCTTTTCTCCAACACAATTGGTTCATTAAAATGGGACATTGCCTCTTATCTTTTCCCCAAAGGTGTTCAATAATTTCCTATTCTAATGCTGGCCTATAAACAGGGTCCTTCTGAAAGAGACAATCAAGAACTATTCAATTATCAAGCTGGACTAGCTCCCTAATGCTGAGAGTTCACTAACCTTACAACATTTAATTGAGTGAAGAATAATTTCTCTTTCAAAAACTAATCTATTTAACAGCCCGCAATAATTATAGCTGGCTTTAGTGGTTGAAAAGGGCTGAGAATGGCAAAGAGACTCTTTATATTTGAAAGAATTGTCTATTGGTCCAGTCTAATTCAGGAACCATATCATCATGTACATAAGCACAGCAAAATGTAATCAGTTGCTACTATCCTCAAAAATCACAGCACTTTCTGAGATGTCTCACTAAAGACTTTCTATATGGGTGCCGTGCAACACATTTAGAAAGAGAAACTCCACTATCAATTCAGAGACCAATGCAGCCATATGCATATCGACCTTCTCACTATATCTCATTGGAGAAGTCATCACAGGTCCATATATCTATTTGTGTGGGACTGTTTTCAAGGCTGGAAGACACTAAAGTCCATTCAACTAGAAGCAAATACATCAGGGTAGTTTAAGCAAGCTCTGCTGCAATGTCATACTGCCACCTACTGCTGAAAACACTGACTGTGCATCATTACCACTCAAGATCAAAGCATGGTTGATGATAGAGTGTTCAGATATTAAATGAAAAGGAGGTGCCAGTGAGGTTAAGCTATCCAATTAGATATAATTGTTTAATGATACTTTGGGGTGATCAACTTTCAGCTTCATTCAACAGGCTTTTTAAAAGATAATTATGGATATTCTTGTTTCTTTTCTTTATCGCATGTAAACAGTTTGCATAATGTGTGCTTACACTGACATTATAAGGGATAGTAATCCTGAAAACAGAACCATTAATCGGTGTGATACAAGAAATCTTTCATTTTACCATTCACTCTTGGTGATATTCTACTCATATTCAATCAGATATTTTACTTAACACTTACGGGGGGGACAGGAAGGTGGACATTTACTGATTTAAAACCGCACATTTATCTGCCATATAAGTGGTGGTTGGGCCTTTTCCCGCCGGGTCAGATGGATGCAGTGGTTTGGAGCAGAGATTGACTCTGGGAGCAGTGAGACGGTCGGTCCTGCTCTTTTGTCAGAGATAATGAATCAGACGGTGAACTGCTAGGCTGTGTTTACGGGAGCTCTGAGGCACAAAGCGGGACGCCTGTGACACGCAGAAATGCCAGAGAGCACCCTGAAAGCAGTGCGTCTGGTGACATGCACCTAAACTCAGGGGTAGAGGAGGATCAGGGATAGCAAATCGATTCAGCGCTCGCCTTCCCCTGACCACCAAAGTCATTTTGGCTGCAGTAAAGGGAAATTCTATTACCAGTGACAAGTTTGTTTAATTTGCTCTATTGCTTTCATAGCCTAGACATTGACAATGTTGATGGTTTTTCAAATAAAATCATTTTATGTCAAGGCCATGGTGCTATATTATCTCCAGACCTGTCTAAATTGCTGTGTTCTTCTTATAAAGGTTTTGACACTAAAAATGCCACAGTCTGATTGATATCTCCCAGGATCTTCCCCGGGAGAGTTATAACTTCCAGGCTAATAAATATCTGACCCCACGTGACCAGAAGCAGAGAACAGACTAGAAGGTTGATGTACACTTGCAGTCAAAAATTTGAACCTAACCAACTCATTCTTTGTTACATCTCTGAAGGATAGTAAAATCATTAAACTATTCAATTCTCACAATTTGAAATAGGAAAAAAATAGGAACTACTTAGTTATCAGTTAAAAATGTGGACACACTTGACTGAAATTGTGCATGAGAAATGGGAGGGGGGGGGGGTGATATTTAAAAAAAAAAAATCTATATGTAAACATAATCTTGTTTTAAGGGTCTAAAGCCAAATGGAAAAATGGAAACCACAATTCACTTTTCATTGCATTTAGGGCTGGATTGAAAATATCTATTTCTCAATTCTAATCCACTATCATTTTGAAGAACTGATATTGATTCTTAAATCCCAAGAATTGATCTTTTAGCCTATGCTATTTTCAGTTGATGAAGGAATAAAGCTTTGTAGCACATCTTCCATCCAATAAATTGCAATAAGCTTTGTGGGTTTTTTTACCACTGATATGAAGCAAAGCCTCAGCTTTCCAATTCTTTCAATTTTTTTACAAAATTCCAACAATAAATAGCATTTTGCTGCTCTTTAAGGTGACACGACAGATCGCTATAGCTCTCGAATTAAGAGAAGGACGTAGTGCACGTGAACTAAAATCAACAAAACAGTTTGTAAATGATGTCAAGTAGTTACCTCAAAAAAGCCATTCAATGTCCATAAACTCGGTAGCCAGCAAGAAACATGGAATCTAGAGAGGAGCATTTTGCTAAATGCATTATATTACTTTTATACAGTAAATTATATATTAAAGAAATAGAAACATATGTAACATGTCATAATTTATTATAACATTGTTGTTGTTATAAAAACCTTAGCCTTAATAGTTGAAACATACAAATCAGTTAATTTCACTCACTAAATTATAATTTAAAGATAATTTTCCCTGGAGTAAATTTTGCCATGTACTGGACCTGATAGGCCACAATTAAAATATTATTCAACCAAATTGAAATCAAATCAAATGATGAATTTAAATCTAATGGTATTGTGAAATTTGTGTCAATGCCCAGCCCTAGGTTATCTCTTTGGCTCCAAACCCCCCAAAAAACCCTATTATGAAGACCAAGATGCCAATAAACCTTATTTGAGTTATCTGCTATTAAAGCCCATCTAGCACTCTGGAGAAGGACAAAATAAGACTGGGCAGAAGTCAGAATTTAGAATGCTGGGTACAGAGGAATGATCCGGCTCTGATCCATCAACTCAGACTGACATGATCCACAGTAATGACAAATCACACATTGAGCAGCTACAACTCTCACACACGCACAAGTTTTTAAATAAAACCATGTTTCAACACTCCAAGCTGCATGGACAAATAAACCCTGCATGGCAGTCAATCTTACAGAAGCATGCCGAGATCCCTTACACCTGAATGTGCAACACAGCATAATACAGGCTTGCTAGTGTAGGGCAATAATAGTTGGTAATAAAGCTGTTACAGATCTTAATGTCTGATGTTTAGTGCTTTCATATCGAAGTTATAATACATCATTGCAGCAGTATTTTAAAAGTAAGTGTGGGACTATCCACAGGATGGGTGATTAAATTCTATTTATAGGAAGGAAATTTAAATAGTGTGCATGGACCAGGCATTATCATTAAAAGAAATACAATTGTAGCAGGACGGGTACTATTGAAAACAAGACCTTTCGACACGCCTCGCTCATTAGCAGTGCGTAAAGTACTTGAGACCATCTCATAAAAAGGCTGCATTTTGTCTCTGAAAACAATTTTCCACAAAGACACACATCTACAATTAAAACAGTTTTTGCGTGATATTTATGCTGTGGGGTAAAAAGCAAGCGCCTGGGACAATTTGGCAATTTGGTGAGACATATTAATTGCACCAATGACTCTCAGGCAAGATCTACTCCTGCTTCATATTTATAGTTGTGTCCACTTTTCATTATGGTGTTCATTACTGGGTATAAATAATGTGCGTAAATGTGCCTGCACCCTTCGACACACTCCATAATATTGCCAAGCAATATCCATCTTGTCTGTGGTTATCAGACATTACCTTACTGAATTATGTCTATTAGTTGCTTCCCAGCTTGCTTTGCCATCAGCCACTTTCTGCAGCCATGACAGTATTAACCTTTTAGCTTTATTGCATCTTCTTTACCCAACATACACCATTAATCTGCTTAATGACTACCACGACCCCTTTCATCCAATTTCATAAAATAAAACGAATTAATAAAACGTATTAAAGCTCCTATTGTACAGGATCTTCTAATAAATCAGACAGCACTTTTCAAGGAAATGGCTCCACATAACTGGATGTGGTTACCTTATTTATTTAGCATGAAGAGGGTTCTTGTGCGATTGCACAAAAAGATTAAATTAGAGAATATTAGACATTTTTAAAAATGAAAGCAACTTCTTTAAAGAGTGACAGAAGCCATCATATTTTGAAAATGCTGTCATGTTTTATCAGGAGAAAAGTCTTGTTGGAGACATTCACATTCACTGCCGGTTAAAAGTTCAGAAAATTGAGTGATATTGTTATCAAAATCTATTAATCTAATGGCTTAAAATGTATATGTACTAGACTCATAGTTTACAAAACATTTATTTATTTTAGTTAGTTCATATCTGAAAGTTTCAATTCCACTCACTGCTATCCCTTGCAGACTTGCTGGTGCATAATAATGTGATCTGATGAATAAGAGAGAGAGCTGAAACCTGACATATGCATGCTTTAAAATACAGTTTATGATCTGCAAACCTGGCAAGTGCTGAGATCAGGAGTTATGGTGTTCACTGCCCCAGGTCTAAGGCCTTTGAAATCAGCGGCTGACAGGAAAGACAAATTCTTTTGATCAGGGTCTGCCTGACACGTCGTCATAATTTGTCCTAAAGTCCAAAGCACCGTGCAAAGACAAAATCGAACGAACATCAAAACGTGCATTCATAAAGCTGACGTTTTCTATGGCAGTACAGTAATTGCTTAAGGCAAAAACTAATTATGTACAGAATATTTAACAGCCATAAAAGTCATGCACCCATACTTATTAATCAATAAAATAATCTTCGGGCTTAACTAGTTTGAGTGAAAAAAGAAAAAAAAACACACTTATCAAACAGATCTGAGCTGGGTCAAAGGGAAGGAATTTTAACAGGGGTCAGGACCATGTATGGCACTGGACCAATACAGTGTCAGCATTTATTTTAACAGAGGCAACATGCAGACCTCATTCACGGGAAAACCTTCCCAAAATAAGAATCCTATCCTTAACTGCTTTTATACTTCATACACACTACAAAAAAAAAAAAAAAAAAAAAAAAAACATATTCACTAATTCAATAAAAGCAAAATCCATCCAATTACACCCCATAAATGTGAGCCTCTCAAATTAAACAGGTATCGGTTGCAGCAATCAATTACAATACCATGCATATTCAAACAGTGCTACCACCCCCTCTATTATCTATATTCAACGAGGAGCGAGTACTTTTAAAATTTCACAAGGGATCATCAGAGAAATTAAATCAATATGCATTGCATCCAGTTCCAGGCATGTTAGCTGGTGTTGATTTTAATATCAAAGCCTCTTTGCCATCAAGAGCAGTGCTTGAGATCTCATTACCCGGCCATGATAGAGCACACCTGCCACACGCCTCACCCATCAACCCACCTGCTAACTCAAACCTCTGGGACAGCGGATAATAGCGGACAGGGCTTGACTTTTTCCCACGGAGCATTTGTGCTCCGACGTTTAGGAGTGCATTTAGAAATTTAGGGGTAATAGGAAAAGGATCAAATAATTAATTCATTTCTTAATAAAAGGATAGAAGAAATTTACTAGCAAAATCATTTAATTTATTAGAATACAAATCAGACACCAAGTTATTAATTACTTCTGCTTTTGTATAATATAGTCTATCATAATTGATTGAGATTTATGCTTTTCCATCCCCACAACATAAGACCCCATAAAATGATCAATAACACTTGTTATACCATTTAAAGTATTGAAGACCTTTTATAATCTTACACTTACAAAAACTGATTCGCAGGCGTTTTATGAATAAACAAAAATAGCATACCAGCTTCAAAATGCATTTTTACACAATTTTTTTTGTCACAAATGCGATTGAAACTATCACACTATTGAACCCTGGCAGAGATTCTCAACCGGTGGCTTGTCACCTGTTCTAAAAAGGTCATGGACAAAATTGAGCATAGTTAGAATGAAGGTCTTTATTTACTTTAATTTAAATTTTTGAATGACTCAAAGCATTTACTTAACTTCTCTATATTCAAACACTAGTGAATAGAGATGAATATTGTCTGAATCTCTCACTGAGAGAGAGAGAGAACATGTTACCAGTATGTTTTGGGGAAAGTTTCTTATTTAGAGCCAGAGCACAAACAACTTCAACCTTGAAGAAGCTGTGTATCCTGTATATCTGTGTGTGTACAAGTATGATCTGTGACAGATCAGTATGGGTGAGATCAACTGGCACCATAAGAGACAGAATAACCTGTTTTTCTCTTGATTTTTCTAAGCTGACACCTAAAAATGCAGGTCTGCGACCTTTAAGGTCACTTAGTGCCTAAACTAGGGGCCTTGTTGTCAACCATGTGTTCGACGAAGACATGCTTCTCTCTATGAGAATGCTTTCTAAGTTTATCTATTTCTTAACCAATCGGAATCATTTAACCTTAAGTAATGATGTAGTTAATAGCTTTTGTTCGAGTATAATTGCTGTAACAATGTGTATGTGGGGTGGCCTATGAACCTTGTGAGACTATTCTTTAGTAACGTCATCAATTGATTGCACTTCTGACTCCTGGTCTTTCATTCATAGTTACTATAATGATAACTATAAACCATGCATAATTATATATAATTAACCCTAAACTACATCCCAATTCAAACCCTATGGTAGGTACATGTAGTTAATTTCTACATTCTACAAATTTTAAAGTCCTTAAAAGTCAATAACACCATATGAAGAATACATTCAAATAAAGTGTAACCCATATTTCTGTCAATTGTTAGACAATTACGTAAATGTTACGTAACATGAACCTTTTACCACTGAAAAAAAAAACTACTAAAAATGTAATTGTTGTTTTAAAAGGTACAGTTTGTACGTTTCTCCACTAGGGGTCGCTTGATCAAAACAGCAACAAAGTCACAGCTGGATGACACTATTAGCGTGGATCATGGGAGTTGTCATCTTCACCTCCACAGCCTGTGGAAAGCAGTCTGATGGGAAATCATGTTTATGGATGAGCTAATGTATTAAACTTTTATTAACGTTATGTATGGTTGATATGAGACACATGTTGCACATCACAGTAAGCTAGATCGATATTAGAATATCATTAAAGCTGAATGACTTGTGCTGCTAAATGGAAGCACATTTGAAAACATTATATGGTGGAGAAAATGCTGTATAACTCTTACAATGAAAAAGGTACAGTGGTACCTCGAGATACGAAATTAATCCGTTCCGAGGCGGCCTTCGTAAAATGAGTTTTTCGTATCTTGGAGCACATTTTACATGTAAAATGGCTAATCCGTTACAAGCCCTCCAAAAACACCCCATTACATTTCATAATAAAGCTAAATTGACCTATAAACAATGAAATGACGTAAAATGTCGAAGCTTACCTTTCGAGTGAGGCTATCTCTGAAAGTGGCGGCAGAGGAGGACAAACGGCAGATAACGTACGTACACTTAACTTTACGAAAACACATAAAAAATTTAAAGTTTCGGGTGCGGAGTGGCTGAGCTAAAGCACGCCAGCATGTACGTATAGAAGATGCATGATGGGAGGGATGCTGTCCAATTAGAGAGAAGGATCTCATGGCTTGGCTAGCATCAGGAACCAATGGGAGAGCAGGAGGATGGTGACGAGTCTACTATAACTAAGATGGCGGCGTGCGGCGCGAGTTTCAAAATTGTTATGGGGCGAATCTCGGACTTTCAGAAACCTTTCGTATCTTGAAAACTTTACGTATGTAGAGCAGTAAAAAAAATCGTCTTTGCTTTCGTAACTTGGATTTTTCGTAAGTTGAGCCTTTCGTATCTTGAGGTACTACTGTACTTTTATTTTTTTTAATTGACAAAATAGTATTGTCTATTTACTTTTGGGGTATAAACATGTAACTCTAGAAAAAACAAGAGATTCAAACAATAAGATTAACAGTGCTCATCTATACAACAAATCATTTTCTGATGATGAATGCATCCAAACAGTTGCTCACCGGTCTAATAAAACACATAATAAAGTGACATTGGTTCTTCCGTAACCCGGATATGACGTCATTGACACAGGATGTTACATTAGGTAAAATAGCTGATTTCTCTGGATTTAAACATTGTTAGAAACATTTGGGATAGTGCAAGTACACAAGTCAACATTTTTCTAGTGGTTTTTGGGTACATTTTAAGTGTTTTCAGCATTCCTACTTACTTTCTTCTTTTTTTTTTAAATACTGAAAAAAATACTGAAACCCTTGAGGTGTCCAAAGAAAGAAGTTGAGTTATTCAAAGAAAAGACATCCTGACTTTGTTCATCCTCTCAGGTCAGGATAAACGGTACCTCTTAATGAGTGCAACTGTTCTTTTGATGTTACATATATGATTAACACCAGGGGCCCAATTTTGCAATGTGTCACGATTTGCCATGGACTAGTAATGTCTTTGAGGCATGTGGTCACTGCTGATGAGAAGGAGACAGATTAAGCCTGTTAAAATAATTAACATAAAAAAGCAAATGACATTAAAAGTGAAAGACATTCTGGCCCTCCTTTACCCTTGACATTCCCCCAGTTGGACGCAAGATGAGTTGCAAAAGGATTTAATTTGAGAAATTACAAAACAGCAGGACTCAGGAGCCCCACAGGTATCACAGACTGAATCTCTCCCTTGCCAATTTAAAACATAGACGTTAGACTTAGAGGGTGTGAGGCTTGGGGGGATAATTCACTCTTGCACTACGTCTACAATGGGATTTGGCTCACCAATCTATTTGGCCTCCCGTAGAGGGGTTTCGAATGGAAGGACACCACGATGTGCCTTTGCAAAAAATCGGAGTCTTATTTCACACAAGGATCGGCCCTCATCAGCACATCAAAGACTCTTTAATGCATTAGCATTCGACAGAAGTGAGCTTGAGCTTCTGCTACACTTCACGGCCACAAACAAATGATTGCCAGTTAATGGCCCCAGCTAGACAGCCAAACACATGAAACCATGCTGAAAAGCCTCGAGCCAATCGTTCATAAAACTATGATGTTCTGATAGAAATCTGGCAATTAGTCCTAATCTTAGACCTTACTGACGACAAATCCAAAGGATTTATTTTACTCTTTAAAACCTCAAAGAATAATCTTTTCATCATGTATTGGTGGCTAACCTTTCATTTAAAAGTCATTTTTACTACATTTGATGTCATTTTTTACTAGAGATGCACCAATCAACCATCCACGAATCATTTGGCCATTTTTTGATTCAAACACACGATCGGCAACCGAACATTTTTATGTTGGTCGATTTCTGTTCTGAACTTGCACACAAACTGCATTATAATCATTTCTCAAATGTTGTTTGTGTAGAAATATTACAAAGCCTGTAAACAAGACATTAACACAGTCCACAGATGGGACACACTCAACAAGCAAGCTCACGGTTCACGATGCTCGAAATATTGGAAGTAAATTATAAATAATGAACTTGGGATTTAGATGATTGCATCTCTGAGGAGCACGGACTGTTTTCAGAAAAGTTTCAATGGCATTTTCTTTTTCTCTTATCTCCTTGTAATGATAAAAGCCCAAAGTATAATTTTACGCATTTGCAAGAGTCCACATACAGAGAGCAAGATATTTTGTATGCACATTTCACACATGTATTGGATGTTTTGCAGTAATCAGTTGTTCTGCAGGTGCCAACACTGGACTGGGCCGTTGTTTCACAGTAAAAAAGAAAATGTAACTAAAATATGGAACAACAAAATACCTGAGACCGCAACAACAATAGATGCCCACATTGACTGGACAAAGAAGAAGGTTTCTAGAGCGTGTCCTCCTGCATTTGCGTGCACTTTGATAGATTTTGATATTGCAGTTCCATAAGTGCCACCTTTTTGTCAGAGAGTAAATTTGCATTTTCATTGAGTCGGTTTGCTATTTTTGTATTTTGCAGGTATGTTTTATGAAGCATAGTGTCACAAAGCTAAAGTCATACTATTAATTTTTTCTTTCCTTTAAATACTGAAATTATACAATACTGTGGGGGACAATTCAGAAATCTACTGCCACTTGAATAAATATTTCTTTCTTTTGCCTCTGATTTGTAAGTGATTTAAAACCAAGTTAGTAATTTATAATTTATGTTTTTGAATGACTTCAAATATTTGTACACTTCAATCACCTATGTAAGAAATTATAAGTTAAAGCCTTTACTTTTCTGTATTTTTCCATAGAATATTGTAAATACTTTATTTAGAGTATTTTGAGAAGTCTTTCTGTTGATAGTTGGAGCCCAGACCAACTTAAACCTTGGAGAACGCCTAAAAACACATTTATTCAACCTGAAAGGTCAACACATAAACCAGAGGCCTTGTTGTCAACCGTATGATCGATGAAGATATACTTCTGACTATCTGCTCTTGTGTGGAAAATTACTAGTTTTGTTTACGTTTCTTTCTTGGCCGATCAGAATAATTTACCCTTCAGTAATGATGAAGTTAGTAGCTTCTGTTTGGAATCTGATTAAAGTGCAATGGTTGCCTCTAACTTCAAACAGTTTGATATTTTAAGTCAGGATTTGTAAGAGAACACTCCTACCTGTCATCATCTTTGTGTGCTTCCTGGCGCCCCGTGTGCTCTCCTATCTTCATCCTGGCCACCTGTCTTGTCATCAGTCACCTTGTTAGTCTTGTCAGGTGTGTCCTATCAACTAATCATCCTCTGTGTATATCTTCCCAGTTTTCTTCCCCCTTAATCTTTGTCTGTTTTGTCTATGCGAATGTTAATATTAAGTCGTTTGTATCCTGTTCCTGAGTTTTGTTCCAATAAAAGGATTGTTATTTGAAGTGCAATCGTCTTCATCTGTTCACGATTACGTGACAGGTTTAGCCTGTGATAAATGTGAGCAAGACATATTTCTTAAAAAGCCAAATTATAAGTCAACTTTTGGTGCTGATGGCGAATTACTATCATCTATAAGAAAAAACAAAATCCCTGTTAGGAAAATAACATCTTTTGACGACCTGAAAACTGCCTGAGGTTTTAAACTAATTCTAATCACATGTTTGTAAAATAAACACTCAAAATAGTTATATTGAGAAATTATATGCACATTGACTTCAAATATAATGTTTTTTGCAGTTACTACACAAGAAGTGTCATCTTTTTTTTCTCTAAAACATCTAGTTGTGTTGAAATACCTTACCACATGTGACGTTGCTCACATGCTTTTGAGTTTCTTTGACTGATCCATGCAGAACAATCTGGTTTGATGTTTAAAGAATCTGCTGTCTTCGCTATGTGCATCCATGTCAATACTTTTACTAAAGCCTGTGCCTGTAAAAAAAAAAAAAAAACGGAATGGCAGGTTAGGATTGAGTCTCAGTTCCTACACTGGTCAAATCAATTCTTCCACGCATCTATTTTAATGAATGAGAAAGAAATCGAGCCACAGCTTCAGCCTCCTAACGAGACTTGTAACAGGTTCCAGTCCAGGATTCAACAGCCTGTTTTATTTGTAGTGAGCACAACAGTACTACAACATACCTGACCCTCAGCTCTAGCTATAGTAAATAATGGCATACACCGGACCAGAAACAGGGAAGGAAGGTTCTTGAGGGAATTCAGCAGAATATTTTTCTTCTCTTTTTTCTGTTCGGCACGTGTCATCCTGATTTACACTACTGTGGGCCTCTATATATAAAAAAATAATAATAATAATTCAACACAAATTAAACAAGCCTGAACCATCTAATCAAGGGGAGCATCTCAATCCACAACCTAGATTGTGTACATGAATTCGAGCACTGGTAAAAACGGTAATATATAACAACATATTGGCTGTGTCACCGGCGTGCATTGTACGCGACGCCGCAAAGAGTCTGTTATATCCTTATAGAATATGTTATATTCTCCACTGTCTGCCACGTAAACCTTTAGAGAATTGATTTTGAAGAAATTCCAGTATTGGTTCAGAATTAGACACAAATTAAACTCTGCAGGAAAGTCGTGCTCCAGGGGCAGGTTTGGAAACCGTTGCTTAGTTTAAAGTGACAACATGTGGTTTTAAGTATTTTGCACACTTTAAGTATTTGAAGCTAATTTTGCACACTACAGTTCACAGTGTGTAACTCCCTGTTGTAAACATGGCACTGACTGAATTACAGTTGATAAATACACATGCATTAACAAGCTAAATATCAAAATGCATAGAAGTACCATACTGACCATAATAAAAACCATAACAAAATAACAGGCATGACAGCAACTTAGTTTTGCTGAAATGCTGCTAATGTTTTCCCATAGGCTATACATTGTGTGCTATATTTTTAATTGTGCATGTTTGTGATCAAATTTTGGCATCATTGTGCATAATGGACATTTGACGTTATGAGGAAGGCTGCATTCTTACAGTGTCAAACTTTAAAATATTTCATTTTAAAGCTGGATTATTTTAGTTAACTAAAACTAAAACCGCTACTTGAAATAAAATAAACTAATAAAATAAAAGGGTATAGGAACTATATAGACATAAAAAATACAATATTAAAAAACCCTTAAATTAAAATGAAAATATAAAAATAAAAAATAATTCAAAATATTAATAAAAACTATAATAGCATCTCAATGATATTATAATTATTTATGAATATTAATAACTTGGAATAATTTACACTAACAACAAAATAAACAAATACAATCCTTATACTACATCATATCGTTTGCATTTTTGAAACAATTAATTCTGTGTTGACACACAGTTTGAATGTATATGAAAACATAAAATATATGTGTATTTACAAACAGGAATGCAGTTTTTTGATTGTTTGAAAGTTCGTGATAAAGAAGTTTGGGGAGATCCATAAGTTTTATTGGCTATTCTGACTTCAGTGAATTAGAAATGCATCCATTCATCCAGTCTCCAAACAACTTTATCCTCTGAGTCTAAGGGGACGCATGGATGCTAGAGCCAGTCCCCACATCGTAGGCCTCAGGCAGGCCACAAACACCCTGGACACATGGCTGCCATCTCCACACAAAAAGGCCTTCTTGCTTATCCGGAACTTAAACAGGTGACCTTCCCGCTGGGAGGAAACTGAGCCACTGTGCCGCCCAGATTGAAATTTAATCCAAACATAGACAACGCTTTGCTCACAGCTCACCTGTCAGCAGGGGTTTCCAAATTCCTAATGCACACCTAGATGTATCCAAACACTTTCAATAGAGCCATTTGGTTAATGAACAAATCAAATCAGCTTTTTGAATAATTGTTTTCAGTGAAAGAATCATTTGATTATTTCAAAACTGTTTTAAAAGCTGAATTCAGAACAGGATACAGTGTAATACGATTATGTCGACGGCCTCGGGGGTTTCAAAAAAGCATTGAGATAACCGATTATGGAGGAAATCAATAGCCAATATGGCGATTGATGAAGCGATCAGCATGCTATAAAAATGTACACACACTGTATGTTTGCTAAAAACAAAAGGCATATGTGCACCAACTAACATCAGAGATTTACCAGTAAACAATAAAAACACCTTAGATCAGTGGTTCTTAACCTTTTTGGAAGTACTGAACCCCACCAGTTTCATATGCGCATTCACCGAACCCCGGGGCCCATCGCACCCGAACCCCCGGTTTATGATGAACCTGCACATCAAAGAGCATCCGCGAAATTCGCAATAATATTATTACACTTAAACTTAACGAATAAATATAACGTTAATCATTCAAGTTTTGCATTTTTAATGCAACAAGAACAGCAGTCTTAGTTAAAGTCTGTGTAATATATAGATGCAATCTATAGTAACCTCTTATATACTGATGATTTATCATTCATGTTCTTTAATTATATCATTGATTAGCACACTGACTTTAACAGCAGTTTTACACAAAGTGTCATGTTTGCTGTGATCTTGCATTTACAAGCTTTGACCATGCGGAGAAGCACGAGAAGTTAAGTCATTATTTCGAGAAAGTTTCTCGTCGAGATACTAAGTCCATATTTCGACTTAATGTTTTTTCTCAACTGTGGCAGAAACGGGCTTCCATAAATATTTTTCCCTCAGCTCTAGATTGACAATCACAGGCGTCCAATCACAACTGACCTCTGGAGAAAAGGGAACTAACCAATGACATTTTATATTACAATTACAAGAGCAAGCCCCGCCCCGCGACTGACAAAAATAAAAATGCTCGCGCGAGCAAAAACAGCAGTCTTGAGCGGGCGAATGTTCGCGCGTGCGCCCAGATTAGATATCACGCGCGCGCGAGTGATTAAAATGAGCTCGCAGGTACCCGTATTTACGCGTGTAGCTCTGTTTTCCGCTCGCGGATGTAATTTACACGCGCGCAAACATCAGTTTTGCGCTCGTATATTAATGGCACGGTTTTGCCGTCTTTTTTGGGGACCACTGCTCCACCGAACCCCTAAGACTGACTCACCGAACCCCTGGGGTTCGATCGAACCCAGGTTAAGAACCACTGCCTTAGATTCTCGATACTAACCTTTAATTATATTCTCCAACATTGTTACCGACCAATGAGTATGAGGCTTAGATAAACACACACACACCTGCTTTTGTTCTGACACGCGTTCTGCTCAGCGCGTAAGAACGATACGGCGCTGTGAGAGAAGCGTCACTGACAGAGTGACGTGCAACGCAAACTCAGCGCATGCGCAGTGAACTAGGTACGCTCAGTTATGAGATAACCATGTGAAGTGGCAAATTTTTCCCTTTTTTGTGTGATATTAGGGTTTGACGACATAAAAGAATCAACATTACCGAAAAGAAAATGCTAAGACAAATAGAGAGTTTGGTGGTTCCACTTCAAAGACCTCGACATAACAGGATTGGCGAGTTAACCGAGAGTCGAGATAAGTAAACTCCACTGGATTATTACTATTTCTGTCCTATAAAAACATGCCAGAATTAGTAATATATCGTTATTGTATGGTATTCCAAATCGAAGTGTACTGAAAGAAACTGACAAATCTTTTACTTAAAACTTCAAAAACACAGATTTGTTCTGTAATAAGAGTGACCATAGCACAAGCAAATAATATGGGCTGTCAACAAGCAGTTTTTCCACTTTATTAAGTTAATTTGAACTACTCTTATATGTATATACATGTATATATGTAAAAGAATAGTTCAGATTAAATGAACATAGGTTTCTTACCTGTGTTAAGTCCATGTGTCCTTGGTTGCTATGGTTTCAGTTAGTTGATTGATCTCACCTGTGCCTTGTTTTATCCCTCATCTTCTGTATTTATATTCCCTTGTTTGGTTCAGTTCTTGGTCTGTTCTTGTTGTTATACGGTTTGGTTGTTCTGCTCTCTATTTTCATGCTATTATTGTTCCTGTGTGTTTTACTCTATAAATAAATAAATATACTGCTGTGATTAGATCAGGGCCGGGCAACTCTGGCCCTCAAGATCCACTTTCCTGCAGATCTAACCCTGACAAAACTTGCCTGCCTGTAGTTTTCAAGTAATCTTGAAGGCCTAGCCTGATCAGGTGTGTTTGATTAGAGTTTGAGCTAAACTCTGCAGGAAACTGGAGGTGCGTCTCAATCAGTTCTCAAGCTTGTGAATCAGTATATTGTGTAAATATTTCAGGCACTGTTAAGAACCCTGACTTGCTTCACATTGGGACACTGATGACTTTATCACAAATGCCAGATATCACTACTGGTATTTATGAACAACAGCAGCACAGATATCTTTCTCACATGTTTTGTTTTTATTTAAACCACATTATTGTTAATACTTTGATGGTTACATATACGAGTACATTTTGCCTACTCTTTTATGAGCACTGTAAATTCTAACATACTTTTCATGTCACATAGGCCTACTGTTTTTCACCTACTATGTAGGGATGTTTCAGTGCACTTAGTAGGATTTTGCAACTGAGACGCACTCAATGTCTCGAGGGCCAGAGTTCCCCACCCTTAGATTGGGTCTTCTACACTCATGCGAACCAAGCTGTGATGGCAAGGTTTCTGACAAAATTCCTTTAAATCAAGTCAAACTGCAAGCAGGAAAAAGAATCAGCCCGGTTTCTGTGTCCAATTTCAATTAGTCATTGACTGCAATAAAAACATGTTAAATTAATAATAATAATGATTAAATAAATTATCTAAAAAATTTGGCAGAATGTATAATGAATCATTAACTAAAATTATAAAGTATATATGTTATTTATTTAGTCAGTCAACAATTGTCAGATGTACAGGGTACAGAGTAAAGTACAATAGTATATTTACTTGGGAACTATAAAGACAATATGCAATGTGCAACAATTAGCAATCCGTGCAAACATAAATTACATAGACAATAGACTCAAAACCACAAAAAGGCAGAATGCAACAAATTCTGTCATTTAGTTATTGACAGGCTGCTGTAGACTGTTTTAGCATGTGTGTATGAACTCGCTGGCCTGTTAAACTGTTAATGTGCTGTTCTGAGCAGGTTTAATCTCTGAGAGCACGATTATCGTGCGTCAGACCCCCGGAGTCCAGTCCGCGTGTATCGATTAACCCGCGTGGTGGATGCAGAGGAGACGATTAACCTCTGCAGTCATTTTACAGTCTGTTTCCCTGCATTGCCAATCGCAACACACACCCCTCTCATTCTCCTCTCCATTTGCACTGCGAAAATGCCAAAATCCTGCTCTCTGCCCTAGTCCACAACACTGAGCCCAGAAAATTACCCCATCTTTTCAGCACAGGTTGATCGATACACTGCATATCTCACTGTGCAGACTCCAGCACATCTTCATTCTGCAGAAGCCTGACAAAACTTTTCAATTCTGACCCGCATATGCTTTCGCACTGCAAAACATATCTCTTGCTAAGGGTTCATTGAGGGCCAGTGGTGAAAAGACTGCAAATCGGTTATCATGCCCAGGATAAAGCCCGTTGCTGGGTATGTTTGGCAGAGAATGGACCTCAAAATATTCCTTAATGCCAGAAAAGAATCAGAGTTGAATATCTCATAGGAGGAATGTTGAAAACAATCTCCAGGGAGAAAATATGGCCACTAACACCGGCATCGATCACATTGAAGATGACACAGCAGTAAGAAAATGAGACAAAACTCAATTCCAACAGTTCATATTCCATTTTTCTCCCTTGCAGCTGAGGACTAAAAGGGCAATTACCTAGCACTTCAGAAATGCCTCTTTCTTTACAAAGAGATAAAGAGAGACGTACCTCGGGCTTGTTGTTTTATTCTTTGGGGATTTGTCATATCTGAGACATTTAGCCATTTTCTCAACTGTCAACTCATCTTCTCACTCAGCTCCATCATTTTGTGGCAACATTCATCATATCCCGATATCAGCAGGACAGTATGTGTGTGCGGCCTGAGGAGGGGGAAAAAAACACCTCAATTTGATGGGCTATTTTGGTACGGATTTCAGCTTCACAGTAGATCTCTCGCCTCCTTGAATTTAGTATTCCACCGTAAATCTGCAAAAAAGGACAGTGAAAGTGCAAACGCCAGTCTTGCATGTTTTAGAGTGGGAGTAGAATGGCAGGGCGAGGGGTAGGTCACAGCAGAGGTTAGTGCTGAATTACGGACTGTCACTGCTTGGACAGGGAGCACAGACGCCAGGGGACCCTGTCATTGCTTTAGGCTGACAGACTCAGTGTCCAGACAAAGAACAAGCCGCAGTCAGACTGGACGGCCAAACGTTCCTTCTATAAAACAGCACTCGACTTTGGCTTTCCTCCTGTCAGTGTATGAGACGGCTTTAAATAAATTGTACCGTACTATATATAGATACCATCAGGTTTAGTGAGAGCATGTTTAGACTTGTTAGGATCTTCCCACCAGTTTCAACAGGATTCATCTATGTTAAGTTTGAAATAATTAATTAAAACACTCTGATGAGGCTTGTTAAATGTAAAAAGAACAAAATAGAGCGAGAGTGCTATCAGCAATTCCATAAAAAATATTCGATTTTAATTGCATTATTATTATTATAAAATATGAATAAATATGTTTATTTGAAACAGTGGGCGGCTTTCATTTGAAGCCTATATTTTTATAATAAGGACCATTACATCAAAATATTTATCTCCTTATTTCTTATTATTATATATTATATTTTTTTAATTTATTTAACATTTAATTATTTGGCAAGGGATGAACAGCCATATATATTTGCACATAATATAATAGAATATGATAAAATATAATAGAACATTGAATTATAAGAGCAATTGCCTTTCATCTGCAAAGGAATTTCTAGAATATTCCTTTTCAAGGTGACCTGCTTTCCTGCTGTTAATATGGTAATTCATTAAAAGTCTGATTAAAGCTCTATTCACCGCCCCTGATAACGGCCTCATAACACACAGCTGAGGGGAGAAGTGAAAGACGCTATTGTGTCCCCTCAGGGGGTCCCATTAGAACAGGCATCTGAGTGTCCCTTGCTGTTAACATTTGAAGAAACTTAAAAGGTGAAGGTGCTGATGCTCTTCAACTGCAACTTCACACTTTTCCTCAGAAATTTTTTTCTTCTTCAGTGAGATTTGTGCCGCTTCATACACCTCTGGACTCTGACTCCACCTGCTTTTAAATTTCCCACTTTCATCATAGATCCTCACAACACTTCTGAGAACTACTTCCCGCTCTCATCTGTCCACAAGGACCCGCATCCTGTTGAATCGCTTAGTTAATTAAACAACCCAGCAAGAGAAACTAAGAAATGATCGCATACCAAACTGAAATACACTCCTGACCTGTACATTTTTAATCTGATCGTAATAAAGCCCATTACAGTTATCTGATGTGTAATACTTCTTAGCAAGATGACATGCATAAGGAGTCATGTCATTACATGGGAACTTTTGTTTTTCCGCTGATGCCATCAAGAGCGAGGGCCTGACAATGGGAAGCTATATAAGCAGCACATTTCCATCCCAATCCTGAGCACTCTTGATTGACTGCTCACTCAGGACAGGTAAGTGGCACATCTTTAGGTGTTACCTGTTCAATTAAAAATACATAATAGGGTTTTATTTTTTAAATGTGCTCTTTGTTCATATATAACATGGCCTACGCTCATTGCAGGCAGTACAAGTCCACAGCTTCTGCTCATCATGGTGTTGCTCCAGACTGCAGCAATAATCCTGCTGTTGGCCTCCCTGCCTGGATCGCTCTCCACTCCATCACAGCATCTGTGCGGCTCCAGCCTGGTGGATGCGCTTTACCTTGTGTGTGGGCCTAAAGGATTCTTCTACTCCAATAGAAGCAGGAGGGACATGGACACCTTGCTAGGTGAGGACTCTTTGTACTGTGCATATATACAGGTTACAGTGTGAAACTAGTTTTAAAGAGGACCTATTATCATTTAGTTTTAGGGGTTATGCTTATTTATAAAATAAAAGAATACATATTTTGCATTGTTACAGCACATCTCTTCCTGGTCTTTTAGTAACACTCTGTTTAGTTCCGGTCACTTGAAGTCCCTCCTTCTGACATGTGCTCTGATGGATTAGTGTGATGTGATTGGTCAAGCGCTTCAATCATGTTTCAGAAAGGTCACACCATGACACCCCTTTTTTGCATTTGCTTTTTAGGCAGGAATTATTTAAATGAGGAATATTGCGACGTGTTTATTCCCAGAAGTACCGGTAGTAAAATGGACCCTTTACACATGGTGTTGTGTTTTAAACATTGTAAATATTGCAATCGTTTTTCATATTTAACTCATTTAAATGTAATCTAATATATTATACTATGCTTTATGTCACCTATGGGAGTGACAGTAACATTGTTTCTTTCTTCTGACTGATTTTTCTTCCTGTCTTTGAGTTGTAAAGTTTTTCTTTGCTACTTGAACAAATGCGAACAAAAAAAAAAAAGAAAGAAAAAGAAACGTAGTCTCAATCACCCCTATAGACGTTTATCCAACTCTGACGACTTCTGCATCTGAGAAACCAGGAAACGTGAAACTACCTTTGGATTGGATTTTGTGCTTTGTTACTTTTTCAAACTCTTTCCATATTCAATCAGTAATGTTAATTGGGGGGGGGGAGGGGTGGGAAAGCATAATAGGTCCTCTTTAAAGAAAGATTTACTTCAGAAATTAATCGTTTTTACTTCCTCTCCCAGTCCTGCTCTCAAATTTAGCAGATTATGAGGTAGCAGAGGCCGATCCATTAAAAGAGAAGGTGATGAAGAGAGGAATTGTGGAACGGTGCTGTCACAAGCCCTGCACCATCTACCACCTGGAAGACTACTGCAGCTGAACAAGCATAAATGCAAAAGATGTTAATACATGGCCATTTTGTGCAATAACAACATGCTTAGTTGCTTGTTCTTTTAAATGGAAGCTTGTAAAAGAAATTAGGAATGCAGCATTAAATGACAGAAATTTGATGTTTTGCCTTGTGTACTAGCGCCCCCTGCTGGACAAACCGATCAGACGATCAGAAGCACATGACAAAGTTCTTTTAGTGTTAAAATTATGCCATAAGCATCAAAATATCAAAGCCAAGAGATAAAATATCAAGCATTTTATTTCTATTTTGTAAAAAAAAGAAGAAGAAAAAAGACAAAATAATGCAAGAATTAAAGTTGTATTAAGTAAAAAAACAAATGAAACTGAACACATGTCTTATAGGAAACTTAAAGAGTGGGCTAACTTTGAACTTTTTAAGAGCATTAGAAGATAATAGCGCATCCAGTGGTGAACAAAGTCAGATAACAGAAACTTTAAGTGAATCCAAGCCCATATAAGCATATTATCATCATTATAGTAAAATTAGTTAAGAGCAACATCTTAAAAAGGGGTTGTCAATTCTGTACAGACATTGAGTGAAAAAAAAAAAACAATGTCAATACCTCTATATTAAATCTTTTTTGAAAAAGACGTACATAAATAAGGTCTACACTATCCTCCGTCACAGTTCATGTTGACCAGTCATCCATAGGCCAGGGTATTCCACAGAAGAGATGGTTTAATGCAATTTTTTGTTGCCTAGAAAAACAAGGAAAGAACAGAATTAGACTGTCAGATTTACAGAGTAAAGTACAAGAACATTTTTACTTGGGCACTATAAAGACAACATACAATGTGCAAAAATTAGCAATCCGTGCAAACATAAATTACATAGACTCAACGTAGAAAACATACACTACAGAGAACATTAAAAAGCAAGTCTATTGTGTGCCGTTCTACAGTGGTTGGTTGCATCAGCAATGGTGTTGCAAAGTAAATGGACCCTCTACTAAATATTTTCATGAGAGCAGCGGTTGGAATAAAATAGCCAACTGACTGAATTGCATCAATAAGCTCATATTACTCAGCATTTAACAAGACAATTCTGACATTTACAGATAGATAACAGAATTAATTAGTTACAGATAGACCTATGTCTTTGTTAGCAGCTGATCAACACAAACCCATCCATGATACTGTGCATGTCAAATAAAAAGCATTTATAACATTTGTCTCCATTCATTTACTGAATCTTAGTCACTTCAAATACAGTGTTTGAATGATTTTTATGCTCCATATGAAAATACCCATTATGATCACAATTAAGTGACCTACAAGCCAAGTTCTGTCTTAAGAACAAATGGTGCAACCAAGTTAGTAACTAACTACTAGCTAGTTTGTAACTAAGCCTCTAGTGTGGACTTTGTTGCAATAACTGATACAACACTACCCAGACCCCTTTCATAAATCACCTTGTGTAAGAGCGGAGGTGGGCTGCTGGTTTTCTTTGAGCTCATGTTTGAAAGCCTTGCTGTGGTCGAACCTCCGTGAAGCCTGGCTGGACTTGAGTCGATCCAGTTCTTGCTGCTGTTTCCCCACTTGTGACCTTAACTTAGACATTTCCTACAGAACACATGGACAGTCAGCTACGTGCTAAAAGCTTCAAAATCAAATTATGACAACCGATTATGACTAATGCCATACTTGTTTGAGCTCAAAGTTCTCCTCTTTGAGTTTGACCATGTGTTTGATCTTCTGCCGCTGGTTTTGATGGCCCATCAGATTAGCATAAGCATCAGCTAACTTGTTCAACTCTGCCTGCGTGGCTCCTTTCTCATTCAACAAAGCCTTCCTCTCTGCCGCAAAGCCTTCCAGCTGTTCCTGATGACCAGAATAAAAGGAATACACATCGAACACATTTACCATTCATCCAGCGTTTACTTACGGTCTTTAATCTTTCTGAACTACAGTATATATATATTAAAAAAAAAAAAAAAAAAAGTAGCACACTGCGCATCCTTCACAAGGTTTGGAAAAAGTGTGTGAGTTTATATTCAACAATGTCACTTACTTCAGTGACCATATTTATGAACATTGCAAACAAGCATCCCTCATGAAAAGGGTACAGCATTTTACAAAGACATCTTAATACACAGCAGCAAAAGAGGAGAAAGCCTGTTTAGCTGTGAAAGTCAAAATAAAGACTAAAATAATGACAAAATTAATATAACTAAATTACTGAATGTGGGGAATGAAAATCAAATGGGATAAAACCCATTGAAAATGTTTTAATACACAATTTTTTTTTAAATTTTAGAATAAAAACTCTAAGTGTAAAATAAATTAAAAAAGGTGTGATAAATATATATATAATATATAAAACCCACTTAAATTCTTTGCTTACCTGAAACGGTTTAACTGTAGCATAGAGCTCTTCATACAAGTTTCTCCAGTGTTGAGTCTCAGCATCACTCGTGCTGAGTGAACGAGTGACAAAACAGTCATTACACAGGAAAAAAAGAAAGAAAATAAATTTTAAAAAAAATCACACACAGAGACAGAGTACATGAGGGCACACTGATGGATGGATTTGAGACATGCTGAGTGTATCCTAACTTTCTCACCTCTGTAGCCGAGCCTCTGCAAGTTGTTTGTGAAAGTCTCTTCTGTCCTCCTCCATCTGTCTGCATAGCTGTTGTCTCTCCTGCTGCCACTCCATGGTGTGACGTTGTGAAGAGTCTCTTTCCTCCTGCACCTGCCCACACAGCTCAGAAACCTTGTATTCCAGCTGCTCCACGAGGCCCTGCAGCCTGCTGGCTTCTGCAGAACGGCCCTCCACTGACTTCCTCCTCTTCTGCTCCCTCTCCAGCTGAGTCTGGGCCTGCTCTCTTTCCCCTCTCTCCTTCTCCACCTCTGCCTGCAGGCATCTCAGCGCCTCCCTCTGAGTCTCTGCTGCTTGCTTCAATTCTTCCTCTCTTTGAGCCAGCTTTGTCTGAACTTCTAAAAGCATCCTGTTACACAGCAATACCCCCAATTGTTACGCAGCAGTTTACCCCACTTACCTTTATAAAAAAAAAAAAAGTGCATTCTGAAGTATGACAGCTAAAGAATGATATTTACAGACCTCCAATGGTGTTTAAAAAAAAAACTGTTTTCAGCCTAAACTGGGTGCCATTATTATTATTATTATTGATGGGAAAAATACCAGATTAGGTTATAGATTAATATTTGCATGTTATAAATAATGCAGTTATTTTATATTTAAGACATATTTGAAATAACTGAAATCATTTGGCGAAGTGATATTCTACTTTAGCTGTGCATTTCACACCTTAACATTTTAGACAGAGCAGGATAACAACCACAGCAGATTAGTGTTGTTCATTAATGACTAAAGCGGCAAAAGTAACATGGTGTACCTTTAATAATAATAAAAAAATAAATCATTGTAATTTTTAGCATTGCAGGGATAATGCAAAACCAATGAATAGAAAGCGCAAAAAAAAAATGATAATAATAAATATATATAACACAACAAGTGAAACCTCCTCCTGAATACTTTAATACAAATGTAAAATTCTGCCTAAATGTGGAACTTCACTGCAGAAATATATTCATGATAACAGGTTAAGTGTTAGGCGTGATTAATTGCAATTACAGAAATTTTTTTTAAATATAAAAGTATAATTTTAGGTGTCCTTTAAATGTATGGTAATGTTTACTTATAGTTAACAGTGTGCTCCATTAAGTGGTTTGGTCATTGGGGTGCAATATTATCTTAACAATACAACCTAACACTAACATAATTGATTTAAGTTTCCTGATCTGCTTATTTATTTTGTGATAATGACATTATTTCTTGGACCGCATCGACCGTGATGTTGTCACAGACCAAGCAGATCTGTGAGGTGGGATACTGACCTAGTATAGTCCTCTTGCTGTTTATTTTGCATTTCCTGGTAGTTTATGAGTTTCTGCTGGTCCTGCTGTAATTGCAGCTTCAGTTGATTAATCTCTTCCAGCAGCTGATGGGCTTGAGCCTCTGCCTGTTCCTTCTGCTCACCCAGAGATCGTCTTGAGCTTATAGAATTAAAAAAGAAATCATTTGGAGACACTTGATGGTAGAACAAGGATTAGCTATTAATAATCCAAACAGCTTCTTGCAAAAAGTGTGGACTTGATATCCTCTATGGGAATTTATTGGATGATTGCTATTGGTTGAACTTGTGTGAGTGAAAGATTGTCCCACTCTCACGCCACTAAATACATCAAAGAAAACTGATGTTGCAAGAGAGAGAAGTTTAGATTAAAGATTACAAGGGTACATTCATTTTTTTTTTATTGAGATGCTGTGCAAGGAACAGCAATATTCCATAAGCAAATAAGAAGAGCAGTAAATTTTGATTTCATGGTGAGTTTAAATAAACAAAAATGTGTTTAAAGTACTACCTATCAAAGTCAGTAGTAACATTTCCCAGCTTGGCAAGACAGGTGTTGAGATCCTCTTCTAGTTTTTTGACTGAAGTCACATGTGCCTCTTCTAAAGCCTGCATCTCAGCACACTTCCTAAAAGACAACAACACTGGTCAGTTTTTAGCAAAGAGATGCAATTCATCTCAACTCCATTAGAAGTCGTTCTCACTTTTCTAACTCAGCACAGGTGTTCTTAAGGTCCTGTTCCAGGATCTGGATCTTCTGTGAGAGATGCTGGATGGCCTCTTCACTGCGTCGCTCCTGCTTCTCCAGCTCTGACAGCTCCTCGAGCGCGTCCTCCAGCTCCTCGCCGAGCTGTCTCCTCTCCGCCTCAGTCTCATCTCTCAGACGCTCAAATATGCTAGCCAGGGAGCCGCTGTGAGCCTGGAGCAACACACATTATAGGAGCTTAAGAAACATTAAACTAATCCATAAAGACGATCAAGGAGACTTTGACTTCCTGATTAAGAGCCGGCACAGTACAACCTAGTTCGAGTCTATTAAGTTGCACTCTTCATTTAATTGTTCCACTCATTCTGGTATAAATCACATCAATCATTTTCATTATTGATTTCTGCTCTCAAAGTACCACAGTAAATCACAAAATGGCATGTCAGTAAACCGTTTTCCTAGTCATGTGCCAATATATGCTCGAGCTAATGAAATACTGAAATAGGAGTGGGACTTTTTAATATACATTATCATCTCCAAACAATAAATGCACAGCAGTCAGTTGGGGAAAAAGGGAAAAACATCCCAAACAAGCTCTCAAAGACAAAACACTCAAGTGGTTGAATTGCATAAGGAGGACCTGGTTAAATGCCATGTATTCCATTCACCAATTTCTTTCAACTAACTTAGGATAGTTGCTACTGAAAGGGTTTAGTACTACTGTGTGCACTTTTAAGCGGTACCATCAGCCAAATCATGGTTGACATTAACATTAAAGGGTTAATGATGAACAGAAGCTCATCTGTTCACAAGCAAAACATTTAAACCTCACACTCTTCCTGTGCCAATCGAGCAACTGTTATTGAAACGAATGGTACCCAAAACAAAAGATAACACCATAAACACCGCCTCTGCATTCTCCCGATTACCTTCTCCTCCTCCAGTTGTTTGGCAAGTGCCGAGTACTCCTCCTTCAGCTTCTCATATGCCCCTCTCTCAGTCTGCCTGCTCTCCTTCAATGAGTTGATCTCTCCCATGAGCTCTTGAACCCGTCGCAGACCCTCCTCCTGTGTCCTGGCTGCACACAATAACAAACAAAACATCCGAAGAGGGTAATCAAATAAAACCCACAATGTTCTTATTCATAACGAGCCTCTCACAAATGCGTCGTTTAGTTTCACGCTGTGTTTTACAGCCAAGTCTTCTTCACCTCTTTCATCCTCCAGCACCAAACATCTCTCGTTCATGAGTGCCACACGCTGATCCAGCTCTTCCTCCGTCCTCCGCAAGATTTCCTTCACACGGACCAGCTCCTGCTCGTGGTGCTGAACCATGCTCCGGGACTCCTCAAGATCCTGAGCTCCCCGCTTCATCTGCTCCTCCAGCTCTTTTAGTGACATCTGCGAGGCCTTCCGATCCTGCAAGTGCTCCTCCAGCTCCTTCTCCTTCACTTCTAGAGCCTTCTGGGTTTCCTGCAGTTCCTGCTGAGACAGCCGCAGCTCCTCTTCCTTTACTTTCAGCACCTCTTGACAGTCCTGCAGCTCACCGGTACATTTCTCTAGTTTCTGTTCCACTTCACTGCACAGATGGAGGAGGACGTGAACACTGATACTAGAACAACAGCAACAATATGAAAACACACAGAGTTCGAACCTGAGGTTCTCTTGAGCATCAGAGACACGGCGCTCCATGGTGGATTTGTCCTGGAGCTTAATCCGCAAATCCTTTGACATTGGAGAGTGAGACAGACAGCTTATCTCAAACCAAGCAGCACTTCAAAGACTGATGATTCAACCCAAGCGGTGAGTAAATGTCAACTGGCTTAAGAGTCAAATTCTGTTGACCAAAACCAATACCTGAATCTCTTCATTTGCCGAGTCCAAGTAACTCTGCAGGGCTTTTATCTCCTCCCTCAGCTCCTGGATAATGTCTTCATTTGAAAAAGAAAAGAGTAATTTGGAAAAGAAATAAAGTCAGATGTAGTCAAACCAAATGAAATCATAAAACAAACCGTTCTCAGCATGCAAACTTACTGTGCAATTTATCCATTTCATTCTCAAGCTGCTCATTCTGGGCTCTTGTCTCCTGATGAAGATCCTCTAAAACACAATGTTTAGTAATAAGCAAAATTGTTATCTCGTATTCATTCATAATATACGATTTACCACTAGACTGAGTCACTAAACAGTCATTTGAACCAATAGTTTCTAAGCTTTTCACTTTATGGTTCTATGACATTTATACAATTTTAAACAAAATAGTAGTAACACTAATGTTAAAATGTTATAGGAGTCAGTAAGATTTTCAATGTCTAAGACTGCATTTGTGCTGCTTATAAATATTATAAACATTATGAATGTTATAAATGCCCTTACGGTAACTAATTAATTTAATGCATCCTTGATGAACAGAGGCTTTAAGTACTAAAATTTATATGCAGGGAAGACTTGCTGCATTTGGCTAAGAGATAAAACCGATATTTTCTGATGGTATCTGGTATGCACACTTTTCAGAAAAGCCAAGAATATTGAATGCAATCTAACGTCTACAATAACAAAAATAAAATCTGAAATGCCTCAGGGACTTCTGAGAACACTTTTAAAATGACTCAAATCACAGAATCCTTGAGCCATGCAAAAAAATAAATAATTTGGTTTACTAAACGTCAAAATAATCAACCAATTAATCGGTTACCAAAATATCACTAGTCATACCCCTAAAATATATATTATTACTCCTCACCAAGATCCTGGTTTCTTTCTTGAAAAACTCTAAAGGTTGTTCTGGCAGCCTCCAGATCTGTTTCCAAGGCCTTTACTTTCCCCTCTGAGCTGATCTGTAGGTAACTCATCTCCTGTTCAAAAAGCACAAGCCCAAAATTACACAAAGCGACTTGTGAGGTTACACAAACTCCTCTCCATGAGATAACTTGCCTTGTCTTTGGCATCCAGTTTATTTTTGGCCTCAATGAGCTCCATGGAAAGAGCATTGATCTTCTTCTTGGTCACATCTTCAGAGACCTGCAGAAACGAAAGGGCCAAGACTTTCCTCTGTAAACTTGAAGCGGTCTACAAAACAACACTTAAGAAACAGAGATTGCAAAACACCCTGGTAAAAAAAACAAAAAACAACGAGTTACCTTGGTCTTGAGGAACTCATTAGCTTTCTTTAACTCTGAGAGCTGCCTATCGAGAGAAGCCACATTAGCAGCAAGGCCAGTCTTCTCTCTGACAGCCACGAGCAATTTAGACTCCAACTTCTTCAGCTCTTCCTCCAGGGTCAAGAGCCTGCGGTCCTGCTCTCCTCTCTGCTGCACCAAAGAACGGATCTATACTCCAGCATTAGCAGTGACAGTCAAGGTTAGGAGAAAAAGAAATTGATCAGGCCTCAAAGAAACAAGTGGCCAAACAGGAAACATTCAAAACATTTTGAAATCTACCTCTTGCTCCAGTAGCCGCTTATGTTTCATCTCAACTGTGAAGTTATTTTTGGAACTTAACCCATCAGCCTTTATGAGGAGGAAAACAACAAAAAAAGCAAACAGAAAAACGGCATAGTAAATGATATCGACTGATATACAGGTAGATATTCAATCTACTGGCACTTTAGATTTTTTTTAAAAATCTTTTTAGACACTTTGTTGAACTCTGAAAAGGACAGACCATGTTAGCTCAACCAAATCAAAGTTTTAGTCTTCAAATAATGTGGTTTTTAAAGGGAGAGTCCACCCAAAAATAAAAATTATGTCATCTTTACTCAAGTTGTCCTAAACCTGTATGAATTAGTTTCTTCCACTGAACACAAAAGATATTTTGAAGAAAGTCAGTAACCAAACAGTCGATGGGCTCCACTGACTTCAATAGTATGAAAAAATATATATCATTGACATCAATGGCCATCAACTGTTTGGTTATTGACATTCTTAAAAAAAAAAAAAAAAAATTCAGCAGAAGAAGAATTCATACAGGTTTGGAACAACTTGAGGGTGAGTAAATGACAATTTTCATTTTTGGGTGAACTGTCCCTTTAAATCAATTATCATTCTAAACTCTTATGTTTTGTTGTTTAAAATGAGCAGGGGTTTGCCTTGTTATAATGACCAACCGACTGTATGTTATCTACTCATCTAATTTAGATGATAAAATACATTGTTTTACTTCTACTGTATATTATACAAAAAGTTTCCACTGAGACAAAAAAAATAATGTGAAAAAAAAAAAAAAAGAAAAATTTTTTTTTTATATTTATATTTATATTTATATATATATATATATATATATATATATATATATATATATATATATATATATATATATATATATATATATATATATATATATATATATATATATATATATACACACACTATTATTTTAATAAGTATTTTCCAATGCACAAACCAATCTAATAAGACAAACACTGGAACAAATACAGCTACCTTACAATACCTTTAAAAATGTATATAGTTCAGACAAAAACTTTATTTAAAAAAGCCTTCATTTACTAGTTTAGAACCAGTATAAGTATAAAGATAATCTGAGAAATAATTTGAGAAGATAATTTGTCCAAACAATGTCAAAGGTGTGCATTTGGTTTCAGGCTAGACTTTCATTAGATTACAACTTTTGGATAAGCAAAAAAAGCACTGAATAACATTAAGCTGTACATCTTCTAATGAACTAATACTTCAGGTATGGTCGACCACAAGCACATAATTACATTTATGGATATTACCAAAGCATCAACAGAGACGGTTCTGCGAACCGGAGACATGGCGACTTCTTTTGAAGGGGATGGCAGGGGTGGCCCGGCTGATGAGCATTTCCAAAAGAGATGGTGAAAGATATTAAACAAATGCAATGTGTGTTATTCTTAAGGAACAAATGATAGATGTGAACTGAGCTCTCACTTTTTGGAGCGTGTCTGAAGCGTTCTACTCTATGAAATGAAGCAGCTCCCTTCAGCTCACCAGACTTCACATCATAAGTACCAGGTGGAGGAGCACAACCTAAGGACACAAAATACCAAAAGATCAATAATCTATGAATATGAACTCATAACCACTGAGAAAGCCGCCTTGCATTTCACACCTCTGAACAAACATTTTTAGCATTTATCTTCATAACACTTTGTGTTGTGATTTCTTCGTTTTATAAATTCACAATATACTGCGTATAGTTATTGAGTTATGACGTACTGATGCATATTTGACCAATAAACTTTGGTTTTGAAAGTCTGGCATATCAGATCGATCGCAGGTGCGAGAAAACAGCCGTTTAACACTGAAAATGTATGATTATAAAGCATTAACGTGAGAACTAAACAGGCACTTTTATGAAAAATCACTTGAACATTTTTGTATTAATAAGTAAACTGTTTCAACAGCTGTATTCAACTTCATTCACATCGTAGAATAAGAAAACAAAGGTTTGAAACTTACCAACATGCTCGTTAAACCTCTTTAAAGGTGCTCTTGAAAAAGACATGACTGATAAGACTGGTCGAAAGACTATTCCGCAAACTGTGGAAAAACTTGAATAGTTTAAAACTTCAACGTTAAAACATCAATTCGATGGAGCGTCAACAACTATTAGCTTACACCCGCTGAAATTTTGAAAAGGTAGCCCCGCCCAATAGAGGCTAAGAAACAACATTAGCCAATGAAGTTGAAGAACATGTGACGAACAGATGTATAAACCAATCAGTTTCATGATTATTCTTTACGTCACATATGTTAACGCAGCCTTCTCCTTAAATTCAAACTGTATGTGTGTGCGATGCAGTGTTGCATTTAAACAAGTCCCCCCCCCCCCGGTCAACAATCGTCTCTCACAAATCCCCCCAAACCGTCAACAATCTCGATCTTGGGCTGGTATTTTCTTAAATGGGCCTAACCATTTAAAAGGTTAAGGGCTTGAGCTGGAAATCGTCAGTCCAATCTGGCAACACTGGTGCGATGCAATCAGAGAAACTTGAGTAATGTTCGAACTGCATTAACAGCTGTAATAAATATTCACGGATGCAGTGATCAGCTTTTGTAAGACTAAGAGTCATAAAAAACAAAAAAATCTTTAAAAAGTCAGATTACTTTCAATATATAACCTTGCACGTTTTCTTTTGTATATATGTGTAATGTTTGTTTTAACCTATGGCAAGTAGTTTAGTTATTATATTTGTATTGTGTTCGTGACTTCTTGACTTCTATTCCTGACTTGACTTCTGTTCCTGTTGTTATGTATTTGTCACATTTTTATTTAAGTGTCTCGTGTGAACACAGCTTCATTCTTGAACAGAAAAATATGCTCATGCTCAAAAGAGCATGCTAAATATGCTCTTTTATTAGAGGCACAGAGAACATTTGCTTGTGACTTTCCTGATTTGTAAATGACCAAATAAAAGCAACCGTCAAATATGAATACTGTAATAATCACACAAATACACAAGAAAGATTTGTTTACTTTTATTCAAAAACTTACTGTCTCCAGACAGATACAAATCAGAAACATTACAGTGGATAACAGAGGACAGGGAAACGGTTATGTATGAGTTTATATCTCTGAACAGGGAAACGTGATAATAATATGTTTTAAATGTTAACAGAAAAAAAGCACTAGAAAATTAAGCTTTACGTTTAAATGCATGTATATTTACACAATCTATTCAGCAGTTCAATGAATGTAGTGGTGAAGAACAGAAGACAGGTTAAGCCGAAGGGCATTTACTTTCATAAATTTAAAATCTGTCTGCACACCTTCTTTTAAATAATTACACTCATGCCACTAATCCTTATCTGATACGAAAGGAATCCAATGTACCTCACAAAAGTTTTAACATGGAAGATTTATGTTTGACAACCAACTTCTTTTCCTTTTTAAAACAAGGACGTTTTAAGGCCAAGGCATGGAATGATTAAAAAGTATACCCCAGACAAAATGCACATGTCTGCAATATAAGTTCACGTATTAATGTATTAGTCAAGCTTTGTAGAGCTGCCGAATGCAATGCTGTAACATTTAGGATCTCATAGGATGTTATGTTACACTTTGAATATTTCATATTGGGAAAAACAAACTTGGAGCTGAATAAAATAGTTCTGTCCATGAATTGCAACCAAACTAATTTACAATTAGGAAAAACGGTGAAACCTAAAAAACCTCTTAAGACTGACAAAAATAATAATAATCATCATAATCCAAATCCACACACACAAAAAGGAAAAAACTAAAAATAAAATCTGAAAACTGTACTTGCTGCATGGCTACACACTTTCATGTTTAGACATGTTCTTATACATTTCAAAACCTTTAAATTGGAGTTTTAAAAATAAGAGGGAAAAAAACCAAAACAATTATAAAATCAGCACCGATTTATATATTTATATATAACTTTATTTAAATGTAGATGTCTACATAGCTCTACTCAGGGAGAAGAACATCTCCACCAGACATACTACACTAAGTTCTGATTTATTAGAGACAACACAATGGCACTACTGGAGAGATTTCCTCTTCTTTGCTTGATCTTAGATTTTAGAGGGACACACGAGCAGATCTGATCTTTGGATAAGCCTTGTGACTACGGAAGAATAATAGTCCTTTCTGTGCATCTCCACAGATTGACTGGGATTGTAAGTGCCTGATTTACTAGAGCGGTTGGCACATAAAAACAGTCGTGTTGGAGCAAAGAGAGCAACAGGGCCACTGAACGGGTGAGGTACTTAACATACCGGTACAGCCGTCAGCGATCGTGTCACTGAAATTGTCCCAAAGCTTCACACACATGCACCAAAGGCAGTAATAAATCAGCTCAGAGCGTTTTGATTTAGGTTTCATGTTATGTCATGATTTTTGAGGGTGGAATTAAAAGAAAACTAAATTCTAGATATAAAGACCTGGAGGTTTTTCTCCATTTCACATATTAGATAAGAAGAATAAAATATCAATACTCACTATGATGAGCAAAAACCTGCTTATAAATTACTACTTTACACCAGATTACTCACTATTACAAAAGGGCTATACATAACAAAGCTGTCTTTAAGTTAAAAAAAGATGCATTCACCCCTGGCTTCAAGAAATACCACAACTCTAAGAGATCTCACATATGTTTCTTTAAACATGATGACGTTCAACTGCGAAATATTTCTATATATATATTTATATTTATATAGATATATATATCTCATATTCTCATTTATGGCTAAGGACAGTCCGAGACTCCATGTATCTACGGTCACGTTTTTGCACGATCAGGGAAAGCCCACACAATGATTGCAAAGACTTTGAATTGCTCCTTTATCCTTTCTGTGTTTTAGTAAGTGTCAATGGTACAAGCTGATTTGGATGCCAATCACTCCATTGAATTTAATTCTCTTTAGAGAATCAATGTGAATTCACACAAAATGTCTCTTGTCTTCACACTCCTCCAATTATAATCTTAAAACATGGGCACTCCCAGGACCTACAAGAGAAAATGTTCAAATTCAGTTCAGTGTTTAGAGTTACCAAACAAACGTTTCATTCTATCACCAGTCCAGATGGGTCTGATTAGTATTTATAATAGTGAGATGCTCTCCCCCTCTCTGTCTTTTTGCACAAGGGCAATTCAAACTATCTGAAATCACTCCTGCTAGTGCCATCTAGTGGTGATCTCTCTTTCACGTCCTTAGTGTCGGAGTGAACGAGTCCCCATTACCGCTGAAAAGCATCATAACCCAGGAAATGAGTGCTTCTTACAGACTCATCCATGATGGAGGCAGGGTCAAAAAAGTCGGGCTTCAGTTCCGATCGCTCTCGTCGATTCTTCGATGGGGGCTGCAAGATATCAGACAGTACGGATGAGATGTGCAAGACACAGTGGTCTTTAGTTATAACACATAACATTGAGAGTTATTTCATGCGCATTTAATCTAAATCACAAACACGCACGTTGAAAGGTTTGAAGGGAGAAACATTTTTGTTTTTAAAGATACAACTTCCAACAGATCTCCCTCACATTTTTAATTACTTTTACAAAAAAGAAAAAAAATTCTAATGGCTTCAATACCTCTGCTCTCAACCACTAGAATATGAAAATAACAGTTTATTTTCATTCTGATCACACTGCAAAAGTGATGTTCTTCCTCAGTATTTTTGAAGTTTACCAACGCAAATGCCCAAAGATGCTTAAATCAAGAACAATTTACTACAGAAACAATATGATGCAAGATGTCTGGTTTTCTGAAAAAAGATCAAAATAAACTGGGTTAACGATTTAAAAAAATTAATTTAAATAAATCTGTCAATCCGCATAGTTAAAAAAAAAAAAAAAAAAATTCTTATTTGAAAGGGAAAACTAGTTTATACATCATTAATACATATTTGTTCTTGTTTTGAGCATCTCAAGAAAATGTATTTTGATTTTAGGATGCTTGGATATTTATAAGGGAAAACAAAAAAATACTGATGAAGACATTAATTTTATCCAGTGCATGAAACATTTAATGCCACTGTATGAATTTAAAACTTTCTGCTCTGATTGAAGATATTTCGAAGGGCTTCATATGAAGAAGGGTCAATTAAGACTTTAAAGACCGGCAGAAACCCCGTGAATTCTGAAGGATCACGTGCCACCGAAAAGTGGTATACCGTAATGACCAAAATCATAAATACAATTGGAATTAGTGTAAGCTTATTACCAGATCAATATCCATCGTGTCAAAGTCCATGCCTTCATTGAGATCCTCAATCCGGCCTTCTGATGACATCATCACATCTTCCACAATGGGTTCCTCATCATCCTCCATCAGGCCGGTTCCTCGACGACTGCAAACCAATGACACCATGTTTTGTGCTTGTGCTTAACAAAACGCAGTGTAAAGTTACATTTTGAGAGGCGTTTCCCTTACATGGCATGCTGAAGGTTGCTCCTTAATTTGGCGTAGTTCATAGCTCTCTCCTGCTGCTGTCTGGCCACCTCCTCTTGCTGCTGTCTCTGTGCTAGCATCCACGTGACTTGTGTGCTGTAAAACAGTACCATTACACCTCACTACACATTTCACTCCCAAACTAGACGCACACATGCATGAACATTTCATGGCTGAAATGATCTGTACTGAGAGTGTCATGACCTCTACAGACATGAGAAACTCGTCATGTTTGATGCTCTTACTTGTAGTCCATGGGTGTTTGGTGGTGCTGTGGCTGAGGGGTCTGAGGATGTGTGTGCTGCTGTTGCTGATCGGGGGTCATGGTGTACACCCCCATATAGCTCTCCTCGGGACGCAGGCGTTTGGGTTCTCTCATGACGGTGGAAGTGAGGTGGGGTGACGGCATCATGACGGGCGTCTGCATGTTCTGCTCACGGCTCATCCACACCTCGCTACTGCTGCTGCTCTCCTCTGCACACAGACAGCAGGATAATCATTACAGATGCGGTGATACATAAAGGTAAATGTATCAGTATGTAAAATTCTAAATTCTTGTCTGTTCATTGGTTGCTGATATATATATATAAAAATTCTGACCATCACCATATAGGAGTACTAGCTTGACTTTCTTGAAAATGTTAATGGTGTTATAGTGCACAATCCATCAATGCATGTCATCAAGTCACATTAAACACATCATTTGTCTGATTTCTCAAATTCAATCTGTTTTACCTTCCGGTAATTTCCTCTTGCCGGTGGCAGGCTTAGCTTTTTTACTCCTGACGGAGGATCCTCGGCTACTGATCCCACTGACCACAGACATCGTGTCATCATCACCCCCTGCCTGCAGTGAGTTTCTGTAAGAGATGAGCGGCAGCCAGCAGTCTTCTCTCTGCAGGGCCATCTGAAATGTCATGAAGCGCTCCAAATACATGTGCCTTTGGGGAAAAGAGAGAGAGAGAGGACCAACATTAGATCAAACAGCTAACGAATGATACACAAAGTCCCGTAACGCAACTACACATACGTAGAGGTCAATAAACAGTTGCTTACACAGTCCGCTTGTCCTGCCGCATGAGTTTGGATGAGAACTCGCTGAGAATGTCCAGAAAAGCCAGGTTGAGGGGAGGATGTCCCTCACCCTGAGGATTGGGCTCTTTGAAGGCAAACTCAATACCATCCCTTTAGACAGAGTAACATGTGGTGTAAACATGCAATGTAACTCCACATTTTTTTCCCAAGAGGAACTGAATGGAATCTTACTTGTGTAACATGGCAATAGCCTCTCTAGTCTTCAGCTGATCTAGACCAAAAGTCAGAGAGAAGCGCCGAGCGAGCTCTTTAATGCCGCAGAAAGCCGAGGATGAACGGTCAAAGCTGGGTCCCAGATCTGACAGCATCTCATTGAAGAGCTGCGCAAAGCAGAAAGAAACAGATGTGAACATACAGCAAACAAATCCGGTTCGATGGAAGACACGAAACACTCCCACTGACCTGTTGTAAGCTCAGAATGAGCGTCTTTGCACATTGGATTTTGTCGATCTGTCTCGTCTTGCTCATAGTTTCCTTGATGATGTCACCATAGTCATTGTAATACTGGAAAGGAAGACATTTTAGTTCATTTTACTGAGCATTAAAGGGATTTAATGAACTGAAAATGCATATTCAAAGAAAGATAAGACTAACCCTCATGTATTGCTTAAAAATATCCGCACCAGTGTTCATCTCAACCACATTGTAGATAATGAGTTTGCAATATGCGGCCAGCAGATTGCGTCTCTTGTGCAAAGCTTCGATTTTTCCAGCTTCATCATCCTGCTGCCCATCTGCTTGAAAATAAAGGTAGACACAGACTTTCAAATAATGCTCCTGAAGTCGACTATGAGCAGCTATGCCCTCTAGTGGTCACTATAAACCCTGACAACGAATGACTAAAGTTGATTTATCCAAACAACTCTGCTTTTAAACTAGTCAGTCTACTTCAGCTAAAGCTCAGTGTGCAGCAGAATTAAGTGTTGCTTGAGTCTCTAATCTCGAAATCAATTAAACACGTCTAAAGCCAATTTCCTTTGTGTTAGCATTCAACATTAAACAGCCAGAGGTGCTAAATCCATTCAGCAAAGCCTGTTAGCTCTAACTGAAAGTCGTTACGCTATTAGCAGTGATAGACCTGTGCTGTTGTTGTCTTCATCCTGGTCAATGAAGACGTGGTCCAGGATGAAATTGAGAAGGTCGGACTGCAGGGATGCCTCAGATGTGTATACTAGGGGCTCGAGAGCTTCCCTCCCCCCTGAGACAATCTGATGGCTGAAGATCAACAGCAGGTCACAGAGGATGGTAAAGGCCTGAGAGAGAATACACAGTCAGGTACGGCCGGTTTGTGGCATGAGGGATCATGACTTGTTGTGAACTTTGAGAAGGACCTGCTCTTTGACAGCGGTGTTGACGCTGGTTAGGTAACGCTGGCACATTAGACAAAACGCCCTCATCTGCTTCCTCAGAGTCAACATGTCCTCCTACAGAGACCAAATGCATTGTTGACATCCAACAAACTACAGTAAACAAGCAGGAAGAACGAATGCATACAAATTATATGAACGGGAGCTACCTTTTTAGAAGTGCCCTCAGAGACTTTGGCTAAGCTCCACAGAATGACGTAATGTGTGCACTGCAGTGCGTGAATGACAATCTGAGAAGTTCAGAGAGACCGTAACTTTACCAGACAATCATGAGGCAAAAGCAAAGTTTCAAATTAATCCAAGGTGTTACGTCTATGGGAGTGTATGTTAAAACAAACATTTTTAAATAGATAAAAACAAGTAATTTTGAGATGCAACTGAAATTGTAATTCTGAGGGGGAAAAAGTCAGTTACTTAAATTAGTCATTTGTAAAAGGAGAAGCCTCAATTGTGAGATATAAAAATTGCAAATAAGAGAGAAATGTTGCAATTGTGAGATATGAAGACTTAAATTGCAAAAGATTTCATAGTTCAAGGTACAATTCAAATAAATTCACAATTCTACACTAGTTGCAATTACAAAAAAGGCACTACTTCAATACATCTTCTGTCCTAAAATGAATACCTGCTCAGGCATGTCTCCATTTTCAATACCAGTGTTCAGTAATTTGTAGTTGCTGGTGAAGAGGTCCCATTTCGAGAGATCATGAGCACTACAACAGGCAGAGAGATGAAAGGAGTTTAAAACGCAAATAAATGACAGCCTATGCCCATAAAGCAGGGGTTTCCAAACCTATACTGCAGCACCCCAGCACTGCACGTCTCCCTAATCTGACAAACCCACTTCAGGTCTTGCAGTCTCTAATAGTGAGCTTATGAATTCTCCAGGACTGGTTTGAGTAACAATCAGCTAAAGAGAAACATTATATAATGATTCAGGAAAGCCTTACTTGTGGAAAGCTGTGATCCTCTTCAGTGTGGAGAGAACTTGGTAAGCATCGTCTTCATCTGGGTCTTCACCCTGTGAAGGAAACAAGCTGTTCATGAGACGATTGTAACTTTGAGCTTCTGCATTAAGAGGGAAATTGTCTATACTGAGTACTAGGGATGTGTAAAATTATGTTTCCATAGCTGACTAATTCAATGCTCTGCTTTAATGAAGCCGAGAAGGCTATGCACCAAAATCTGATCAGATGTACAGTAATACCTCGGTTTACGAGTTTAATTCGTTCCAAGAGCGAGCTCGTAAACCAAAATGCTCGTACACCAAAACAAATGTCCCCATAAGAATGCACTAAAAATCAATTAATTCATTCCATATGACCACAAATGCCCATTTCAAATATTTTTTTGGTTTTACCCTATTAATTGCAGTTAAAATTGTAACCATTAAGATCGCATATAAATACTAATTAATACTTGACAATTTACTGTAATGCACTTCAGGTTTGAGCAGCCTGCTTGGAGGAGAGAGAGGAGGGAGGAGGGGGGAGCGGGGAAAGGAAGGATGAAAGCAAATGAGTGAATTTATTATAATAGTGCAGAAACCAAACGAAGTGATAATCCAGAGTTAAAGTCGTGGAACATGGGAGCCTCGAACGAACGAATTCGCGGGAGCCGCGAACGAACGAATTCGCGGGAGCCGCAAGAGAACTAGGGGAGCGTGGGGCACAAAGAAACTCGGGGTAAATAGTAACAGTGATTTTTTTTTTAGATAGTTGCATGGGCATAAATGTGACGTGCTAAAGGGCTTTTCATCACACTGTTTGCACACGTCTTCTGGCCATTTTTCGAGAAATTTCATAGAAGTTTGGATGAGAACCACAGGAAAAACTGTTTTGGCAGCATGTAAATATTTTTTGTTATAGTAGTTGTTTTTCGATTTTCAAAGAATGTGTGAAAGATTGTTAGTCTAATCTTATATTGTTATGATTACCATCTTCTTGGCTAAAAGATGGTACCATTTTGAAAGACGTGAAAAACACATAGTGGCTGCTATCCGGTCCTGAAGTAAACAAGACAGCCCGGGGTTAGTTGTAACACTAAGCCGCATTGAACAAGTTGCATCATTAATCATATATTTTGCATTGTATTAACCTATTAAAACGTTTTTCATGTCATTACATTGTTCAAAACACAACAAATGTAAAAAATAAAGGAAAAAAAATATATTTAATTTCTAAGTTATGCTTATGATCATCAAGACGCAACTTTTTTTAAACAAATAAAAATGTGAATGAACTTGCATTGGATAACATGGTGTTACAACTAACCCGCTGTCTGTTAAAACGAGCCCCGCTCACGGGGTAAGAAGTCACATTTTACTCCTTGCACTATGCCGATACTGCAGAGAAACGGCAGGTCCGACGAACATGAAAACAGTGCTCATTTGTAGGAGAGGCTTATATGTTGTTTGTATAAAAATATGGTTTGTCTAACCCTATTACTTTGTTTATTATTTGGCTAAAACTGTGTATATTTCACTACGTGAACAATAGTGATAACAATTAATTAATGTTTAGAATATGAGGTAAAAACTTCTGTAAATCACTTATAAAAGTATAACTGTGGTGAATAATGCAGCCAATGAATGAGTTAAGGGGTTATAAAAGGGGTTGGAACATCCTGACTGTGTTATGAGAGGCTGTCATTAGGATATTTCATGTAAAAAAGCGCACAAGGATGCTGAGCGTCAGGACTTTTTCCACACAAAACTGCGAGGGAATTTTTTTCTCGTACACCGATACAATGCTCGTACACCGATTCGACCCTCCATGCTCGTACACCGAATTGCTCGTTTACCAAGTCGCTCGTAAACCGAGGTATTACTGTATTTCTTAGGGCTGCTCATAAAGGATGCAATCTTTTGTGTGTTAAAAAGATAAATAATTCACATACAACACCCAGAGAAAATATACATATATACACCGTATTTTCCCGCGGATTATACCAAATTTTGTTATATTAGGGTGCGGGCTATATCACAAATTTAATATTTCAATATACTGTTTGAAAAACATAACTACATAACTTATATACGGTTCTAGGTTTGTTTTGCTAGGGTTTGATATTATGGCTACTACGGTGACTTAACAACAACTTACGGTATCAGGACCAAATCAACATTTCGGGATAAAATTTCGTATCCGTGGCTCCATTTCCGTGCACTTCAGCTGAAGTCGGCTGAGTAAGACTTTCGTTTTGGCATTTTTTAAATTTATGAGAAAGAAATTATTTAAACTCGAATCTACACTTCACAAGAATACAAGATTATTTAGAAATGTCCGTGTTAACAGGTGTTGTACCGAAATTTGACTCCCTGGATAAATCTGACTCTCCCATCGCAGCATTCATTAATACGCGCTTCCTCGAGCATATTCGCTTATCGATCAATATTTTTTTCCACACAGCAAACACCCAGAAATCATGTGAAAAAAGAATATATTAATACACATATACATGCATATATACACACACATACACATACATTATATATATATACACACACACACACAAGTAAAATGAGGAGAGTAATAAAAAAAAATTCTGACCTTCATGCAGCAGGAAAATCATTTCAGAGTGAAGTCAACAGTTTTGCTGGTGTCTTTATCTCTTATCCTGACGAAGCTCAGGCAGTTTACAGTTTCAATCCATCTGACATGTTTTTTGCATCCTTTATTCACATTATTTCATTTTCTATGCATTAATTTAAGTTTACTCAAAACTATCGTGCGCAGTCTGGGTGTTTGCTGTGTGGGAAAAAGAAAAAAAACGACAAGCGAATATGCTCAAGGAAGAGCGTATTAATGAATGCACGTGATGGGGGAGTCAGATTTCGGTATGTAGCCTGTAGTTGAGGCACAGCTCCTAAAGACAGCCTACGCGCACAATCACTGTGTACCAAGCCTGAACAGTTCATTGACGTCATGTGAGCTACATTCAAAATTGACAATTGTGGCATTCAGCCTCAGGACATCACACCATTGCATATCCGGCTCACAAGTACCTGGCTTTAAAACTCAAATCTGCCGGCTGTCAGATGGAATATAGTGGAGGCAGGGTGACTAACTTGAACTGATGCAGAGGGATGAATATGGACCGGAGCCGACTGACTTGATAAGGTAAATACAAATTTGCATGTTGGGCAGGTGAGTGAAAATGTAGTAGTTGTAGCATTGTTCGTCAACCACATGTGAGCATTGACGAATTCGGTCCTAAAACTGTTCTAAAAACAGTAATGGTAGACAATGTGAACATACACAAAAAAGTTCATCAATCTACGGTTTTGCGGTGTTATATAAAGATGCGGGTTATGCCAACGATTTTTTTACACAAAACCCCAAAACGGGCTATATGAGGATGCGGATTATCTGCGGGAAAATACGGTATATGATAAAAGTATTCTTAGCCTCTAACTCAAATCACTGACCTTTAGTAAAAACAATTATAAAATCTAACAATTATATAGATCAGGGGTCGGCAACCTTTTTGTCATGAAGTGCCATTTTTAAGTTTCTGAGGTAAATCACTCTGCCACAAATTATTTAGAGTACATAAGAGTAAATTATTTACAAACAATTTATATTTGTGGCTTTTCAGGATTGGATAGCTATGTGATGAGAAAAAACATATTTATGCATCAATGGAGTTTACAAATGATCCAGTCATTTTGATGTGTATGGAATGATTAATAAGACTTAATATACTTGGTTGAATATCTCAGAAATGTATAGCATTAGCTACATATAGCTGAACAAGCTGTAAGCGCCAACTTTCGCATGCCTGATGTCCAGTGGTGGCACTAACCGTTTATCAGAGTTACATGCTTTCGTTGACTTGAGAAGTCGAATTCTAGAATTCCTAACTCAATTAATTAAGCTGTGTTACTATGAGGAATGATTACCTCAAATGAGGAAATGCGTGCAGGTATGAGGTACTTTATTTCTGAAACACCTCTCACTCAGCGATTACCCCTCAGTATGCCACAGGTTGCCGACCCCCGATATAAACTTTACTCAGACGTTGAGTTATACACATACACAACACAAACTACACCCTTTTAAAGCACGACTGCTAAAAATTATGCACAATAAATCTAAATAAACTAGTGCACCTCACTAATTAACTTGTCACGTTGGAAATGGAGACCAGACCATCCCCAAAGAGACCTCCAGAAAAACAGACAACACAGTGTTGCAGTAGAAGCAGAGCAGAAATACTCTTTCCAAACTTTTGTTCCTATATAAACATAAAACAACAAAGTGCTCCTGAATCTCCACCCTGAGCAGCCTGCTGTCCTCACCTCCTGCAGAAAGTCCTCCAGAAGCTTGTTGAACTTGTCCACTTGCTCATCCAAGAGCTGGCTACGGGCGATATCCACCCGGTTAAAGATGGTGAACTCCTCGTTGCACAGGGAGTGGTAGGTTTTGGAGCAAGCCTCTAGCACATCCGTGTCGGTGTGCTTCTCCACAATCTCTCTGATTTGTCTTAATAAAGAATCCAGGTGCTGCAAGGGGGAAAAACAGCTTTTATTCACATGAATCAGTCTACTGTATATAAATAAATAAAAATCAGTGAGCATTCAGTGCAGTTATTGTGTTTAAACGACACGTGGTTCAGACCTTTTCCAAACGCCCTGTGGTGTAGATCTCCAGATCAAAAAACTGGGGCAGTTGCAGAAGATTTGTCACTTTTTCTGCATCTACAGAGTACTGTATGGAAGAAAATAATACATCTATCAGTTTCAGCGCTCTTTAAATCCCATTTCATGTTGCCTTTGACTTTTAATAGACTTTAACCTTTGCAAGTAAAGCTGGCAGTGCTATAGCGAAGAGCTCTGTCATTCTCGTCCGGTCATCAAGCTGAGTCTTCTTCTCTTTCGCTGTCAGAACCTGAAACCAGATCAAGTGAGAATTGAGAACAGCGTGTAACGGGTAACACGTGAAAGCAGGGATCTGTCATCAAGGGCTGGGACGATGCGCGTGACATCAGGTCTTACCCTCTTGCCCGTGCCTCTGCCCACAGGAGGATGGCACTCTGCAGCTTGACGGATGGTGCACAGCATGATCTCTATCAGAGCTGTCTCCTGTCTGTCCGACAGAGCTGGAAAACACACGAAAGTTAATTAATCTCTCGCTCTCTTTGGAGCAAGAAAAGTTCTGCTGGTGTGTCCCTGAGTCAGACCTTCCTCTCCAGGCAGTGGCTCATCCAGCAGCAGGCTAATCATGCACTCCCAGTCCTTCAGGATCTCTGCTGCACAGTCCCACATACTGTCCACTAGGTACGCTGCATGCTCGTGAAGCTGAGGATCAAAACATAGCATGATATAAAATCTCATAGAAGAATATATATATAGTACTGACATATCAGAATCATCTAGAGACTATCATGCTTCATTAATAAACTGTATTGCAATTAATGGAATTAATGGAAGAATACTGAAACAAAATGATGTATAGAAGGAGCATGTTTTGAGAAACTGTTTTTTTTTTTAAAAGAAGAGAAATCATGTGCAATTCTGTTTAGTGCCATTAGTTGCACAGAAATTGCAGACTTTAACATGCAAACAGACCTGACTTGATTTGATGTCACATCATGTGCAAGGATGTTGTTGGTGTTCTCACCTCACTCTCCAGGAAGAAAAAGACAGTGGTTTTGATGAGGTTGGCGTTGGCGCTCTGTCTGCCTCGTCTCTTGGGCATGCTGTCATCTTCAGGGTCTCGATGACTAAACAGTCTGCAAACAAATATGAAACCGTTTACCTCAATCTAATATTGTCTAACGCCTAATCATTTATGTCTCTAGATATAGTTTTGTTTTATGATTTTCAGCTGGTTAAAAAATAGGTGATAAACCACGAATAAAACTCACTTTTTAAAGAGGAACTCTCCTGCTGCCACAGCGACGGGGCGGTGGGCTGAATACACTAGGTGGTACACACTCTCACAGTCTTCTGCAGTCAGAACCTCATCACTGCTACTGCAATACCAAACAACAAGAGCATATGAGCATCTGTCTCACAACCAGTTCTACCTACCGTGTTTCAGGAGATCAGTCAAATGTTGATTCAATTACTCTGACAGATACAATGAATAATTGGATTGAGTTGAGCCGATAATTCGTGGGTTCAGGAATCTTTTTGAGTAAAGAATTATAAGAACTACATCATAAGTGTCATCTGTCATTAAGTTGGCTTGAGAAAGCCAACTTAGTGATATTGTATCTAAACTTATTATTATTATTATTATTATTCTTCTTACCTAAAATTCTCAATGCATCTCCTCCTAGAGCTTTAAAGCTACAACCACTAAACTCTGCTCAGACTTCAGACCTGTTCTGACTTGAGTTGCTATCCCTTTTCAGACTGATCAGACTTATGATTTTTGATAAAACTGAAGATTAAAGTCATAAAATCTCCATAGACTTTCACTAATGAAGTGAAAACTGAATTTTAGATAGAGCGTCCACTCCATCTGTTGGTAACATCACAACATTACACCTGATATATAATACATTTCAATACAGTATGTGTGAACATGTCCATTCCAATGGGCATGCATTTTATTTTTTTAAATCCTGAAAAAAAACTTGCAGGTCTACAATCGATTTTTTACTTTAATTAGTAAGTTAAATCTCTCTATTTTACATTCATAATATCACAAAATTACACCCCTGTCAGTGAGAGCACTGAAGTTTGAACGAATCAGAGCGCTGCAATTCAAAGCCTCAAAGCTTTTCAAAGACGCCATTACTGCTGGAGAGAGAGATCATAATCTCCTAAAATAGATTTATGTGAGAGAGTTTATGATCAAACGGAAATTGTTTCCGATTATCAAGTAACCGCTGCAGCGTGTTTCCTTGAAGATTTATGCACTTATATGGCCAAATTCTGACTCTCATTCGTCTTTACTCGGCAACGGAGTACATTACTATGGGGAAGGTAAGTGAAGTTTAAACGCGCGTCCTCCTGGACTCGCGCCAAAGCATAACCGTCTAATCGCCTAAGTTTATTTATAGCGCTCATTTATGTACTTTATTGCCGAATTCTGACTCTCGCTCGTGTTTGCACGGGGAAGACACATGTAAACGGCTTCCCTGAGCAGAGCGCGCTGACTCTCTTCAAATGCAGCGTCTAACAGTCAAAGTTATTTATAACTAATTCTCGAGTATATAGTTACATTGTGTTAATTCTTTTATCTGCTTTTAACTAAAGTCTGACTCCTGTTCTCGAGTTCAAACGCGTTTCCTGAGCAGATTCGCTGATAGATCGATGTTTTGTGAACACTTAAACAATAAATGAAATAAGGTATTTAAAAGGATGCAAAAACGATGGCAGATCGCTTCAAACTGTAAACTGCTTGAGTTAAAAAAAACTGCATTACTCTGCTGCATTACATGAGCAGGAATTATTTTAAAAATCCTAATATTTAAGTTATTTTGTTTCCCATGGAGGAAGGCTTTATACAAATATTACATTGCGTTGATTCATTTATCTGCTATAATTGCCGTGTTGAACTGAAGTCTGACATGGCAGATCAATTCAATCTGAAAACTGCTTGAGATTAGAAAAAAACAGCATTACTCTCCTCATTGTACTTTAGCAGGAATTATTTAAGAAATACTAATATTTAAGTTATTTTATTTCACATGAAGAAAGGCTTTATACACACACACACACATATATACATATACATATATATATATATATATACACACACATACATATCTATCTATACACACATTTATATAGTAAATAAATGTATAAAGGGCTCCATATATATGCAGTGGAACTGCAGTCTGTTTAGAAAGTGGTAAGACTATATTAATAATGCTTAATTACATCTTTAAAATAGAAATAAAACAAAGTATTCACATTAGTGAAAACTGACCATTAAAAGCCAAGGTTGTAATTAAACCGTAAACATTTTTATAAACTAATTGCAATTTTCAACACTTTGGGGATCAAAAAGCATTGTTATTTATTTTTTGGTATTTCGTTACAACACCGATGATCCCTCATGATGAAAAAACTCCATGTATGTTCCCTAGATGCCATTTTGTGCACTAACCAAGTATTGCAACACTTCTGTAATCAATTAATTATTTACTCATGTTTATTACCAATGTAAATGTTGTTTATTTTAGATTTATATTTAATATTCATTATTATTCTTTGATATTTCAGACCACTCACTGTTCAGCTGAATCATCAATAACCTCCAGTCTCTGCGTCAACTGACTCTTGTGTTCTTTAAAACATTAAATCTCACTAGTGACTTGTTAAATAACATTCATTCTCGTCAGTGACATGTTAACTCATGTTAAGGCCCCGTCCACACGGAGACGCAGATCACTGCATCCGCACACATTTCTTATCGGATTGGCGTTCCGTCCACACTGATCCGGCGATTTGGGAGACTGAATCCGCTCTCTTTTGATACCGGGTCCTAAAGTGGATAGATCTGAATCCGACACCCTTGCGGACTCGTGTGGACGGCCAATCCGTATATTTTTTTATCACATCACGTGTCGGCTGCGTCACAGTAACAGCAACAGTGTTGCCAGATTGTACTGAAGATTCCAGCGCAGCTACAGCTTAAAACCCTCCAATTTAAAAAAATACCAGCCCAAAGTGCGTACTCTTATAAATAATGAAAAATATTGAGCGATTTTATGCATCAAAAACCATCCCAAATTTGATCAACCAGCCCAATGCATTTTTTCCCGATCGGACGTGACAAAAAGGTAACTAGCAATCTGGCAACACTGAACAGCAACAACAATGCGCATGCTCAAGGTCGTCTTCTCTGTGTATAGTATATTATCTGTGGCAGAATTACAGCGCCCCATACTGGTCTGGCATATAAACTACACCGGATTCAGTCGGTTTCAGTGGTATCGTGTGGACGCTGATATTTTTTTTGGAACGAGGAAAAAAAAGATCGGATAGGGAACGCGCCGGCATCGTGTGGACGTGGCCTAAATCTCACAAGCGACCTACGAATTAACAAATCTCACTAGCGACATGTTAGTTCACACTAAATGTCAATAGCGTCTTGTTAATTAACGTTAAATCTTGCTAGCAACATGCTAGATCACGCAAATTCTCACTAGTGACATGCTAGATCATGCTAAATCTTGATAGCAACTTGTTAATTAACAATAAATCTTGCTACCAATATGCTAATTCAGCTAATTCTTGCCAGCAACATGCTTATTTATGTTAAATGTTGCTAATGACTTCGGAATTCATACTAAATCTTGCTATCAACAAGATAATTAACATTAAATCTTGCTAGCAAAATTGATCATCAATTGATTAAAGATTAAATTATGATCAAAGAAAATAACGACACCTTAGTAACTGCCTAGAAACAACGCAAAGCAATAACTAACAAGTGTATATATGCTCAAGATCTAATTCTTTCCATCTATCTATCTGTAAACTTAAACAACTTGTTAAGCTTTTACAAATAAATTTAACTTTCAGGATAGGCTTTCTCAAGCCAACTGAAGTTTATTATCATAAACTTCCTCTATCTAGTTATACATTACTATTCAAAGGTTTGATGTTGGGAAGATTTTTATTTTTATTTTCTTATGATCTTAATAAAAAAAACAAAAAAAAAACAAGGTGAATGACTACTAAAATTTAATATAACTGTTTACTACAGTAATACCTCGGTTTATGAGTTTCAAGATCCAAGAGCAAGCTCGTAACCCAAAATGCTCGTACACCAAAAAAATCAATTGATTCGTTCCACACGACCATTAATGCCCATTTTAAATATTTTTACCCTATTAATTACAGTTAAAATTATAACCATTAAGATCTCATAAATACTAATTAATATTTGACAATTAAACTAAAAATACTTGACAATTTACTGTAACGCACACTTCAGCTTTGAGCAGCGACACTGCTGGTGTGAATGAGACAAGAGGAGGGGGGAGTGGGGTGTTACTGTCAGCAAGGGAAAACACAAAACATGGATTCATAGTTCAGAAATCAAACAAAGTGATAATCCAGAGTGAAGGTTGTGGAACATGGAACACGGGAGACCCAAAGACAGCGCGGACATAACAGAGACAACGACTCGACAACACAGGAGTGGAGAGAAGTGAAATAAATAGGCAGATGAGATGAGAATCAGGTGTGTGAGATCAGGAAGTGATCAGTGACCACGCCCCCCCACACACACACACACACACACACACAGGCAGAACTAGGAGACAATGAAATCATGAACCGTGACAGTTACTGCTTAGAGGGAGGATTTCGTACCTTCTTTCTATAGCTGTACATATATATTTCACTACGTGAACAATAGCGATCACAATTAATGTTAACAACACGAGGTAAAACCGCTGTAAATCACTTATAAAAGAATCCACTGTGGTGAATGACGCAACCAAACCGAGCGACGCTGAGAGAATGAATGAGTTAAGAGGTGATAAAGGGGTTGGAACTGTGTTATGAGAGGCTGTGTTTAGGATATTTCCAGTAAAAATGCACGCGAAGATGCTGAGTGTTAGGACTTTTCTACACAAAAAATTTCTCGCACTCCGATACAATGCTCGTACACAAAGTCACTCGTAAAACAAGGTATTACTGTTTTTTAAATATTTCAGTGAGATGATAAACTAATATATTTTAAAATGTAATTAATTCCTTGCAGCCATTGCTGTTCTTCATTTTCACATGATACTTCATAAATCACTCTAATATACTGATTCGGTGCTGAAGAAACATTTACAGTTGAATGATCAATGTAGAAAACAATTGTGGTGCTTCATATTTTTGTGAATTCATAGATGAATAGAAAGTTCAAAAGACCAATTTCTTTAAAATAGAAATCTTTTGTAAAACTATAAACGTCTTTACATTTTGAGAATTAATTTCTCACATAACCAAGATGTTTTGCAACCACTAGTCCTAATTCAAAACACTAGTTTATATCAAAAGAAACCGCTAGAGCAGAAAGTGTACTCAGGGTTTTACACGTACTGTAACACCAGCGTGAGCAGTTTTATTGCTTGCACTGCAACATCATACTCCTTGTCCAGCGTCATAGACACAATGCGGTCCTGATGGAAACAAACACACAACCTCATCAAACCAACTTCAAACACTCGGTGAAAAGGTGCATTTTATTTTTAAATATTGAGAAGATACATACAAATCATTTCATTAAATTCTTAATTTCACAGGGGAGAATTTATGATGACTCATTTCTGTATTTTCTCTATTTTGGATGAAGCTTCCCCAGATGGTTCTCTCACCTTGAAGCGGCTGGTGAAGAGCTCCAGTTTGGCGTTGAGCTCACGGTTATAGTACAGCCCCTGCAGAGCTGTGAGACACTTCAGACGCACTTCACCTTGCTGAGAGAGAGAGAGAGAGAGAGAGAAAGAGCTACAATTTTGTTCCAACTCCAGAAATGTGTCGTGACTAACTCCATCTGACACTATATTTAAGGATTAAAGAAAATGGAGAGAAAAATGATTGAATTCTCTCACCTTGTCATGCATGGTCCAGCCCACATACTTAAGATAGCTGTCGTTAAGAAATGCATCACTGTACATTTTCATCCACACACCGATCTCCTCGATGCAGATTGCCCGGATCTCGGCTATTGCATCACTGAGGAGGAATAACAGAAGCACTTAAGCCTACAGACACCCATGGGAACATATCAGAGAATTAAAGAGCAATCACTTGAGTGGTAATTGATGATGAGAGTTTGCGCTGTAGAAAATCAACACTTATGAGTGAGCATACCGATATCGGTGAACAAAGACGCCCTTGAAAATGGCATTCATCATGTTTTCAATTTCATCTTGATTTTCTTGTAACTGTAAAGAAAAAAAAAGGAGTTCATTATTCAATCATTGCTGCAGGAAGGGTATGACGGTAAACTACACTACAAGTCAATGGTTTGTGTGTGTAATCAACAGCATCTTATATATGAGCTGCTTAACATCACTTTCTATTCCACAGTCTATGAAACTTGGAACAATGAAATGGCAATGTAACCTGCCATTTTTCATTTTGATGTTCTTTTAAGAAACAGGATGCTTCACAAACATGGTCACCAAAAAAACAACTAAAGGGGAGTTTCTTACTTTAATTCACATTTTTTAAGAACCCATTAGAAAGGCCTTGGAAATGTGAGGTAGCCCAATTTTAAAAGTGTTATTTCTAGACTTATAAATAAATCAAATCTAAAAAGGCATGGGCATTTTATAAAGAAGTTTTTATTCTAGTTACCATATTTTCCGCACCGGATTATAAGGCGCAGTCTCAATTACGGGGTCTATTTCTGTACTTAACCCATACATAAGATGGACGCTACGTTCTACAAAAAAATAAAAAAATAAATAGGTAACGGAAGCAAAACAGTAAGTTTAGTTGAACTTTATTCTACTATTTAATCTACTATTTAATATCTAACTATTTAACAATACACTCACATTATGTTTTAATCAATCCATCCAATCCAAGTCATTATCTTCTGTGTCTGAATTGAACATCTGGGCAATTTCGCCATCAAACATGCAGGTGTTGTACCGAAATCTGAATCCCCCCTCGTGCATTCATTAATATGCGCTGCCTTGAGCATATTCGCTTATCAATCAATATTTTGTTTCCACACAGCAAACACCCAGAACGTGCAAACACCCACTGATCATGTGAAAAACAATTAAATGTTACTTTAATTTTACAAAAGTACAAAGAGGAAAGTAATAAATTTTCTCTGATCTTCAAGGAGCAGGAAAATAATTTCAGAGTAAAATCAGCAGTTTTGCTGGTGTCTTTCTCGCTTAACCTGATGAAGCTCAGGCAGTTTACAGTTCCACCCGTCATGTTTTTTTTGCATCCTTTATCCACATTGTTTAATTTTCTATGTATTAATTTAAGTGTACTCAAAACTTCTGAGCACGTTTTGGGTGTTTTCTTTGTGGGAAAACAAATAATAAAAAATATGCGAATATGCTCCAGGAAGCGTGTATTAATGAATGCACGCGACGGGGAGTCAGATTTCAGTACAACAACGGGTTCCCTGTCAGCAGCAGTAGTAAACCACTGGAGGTGTGGCGGGGTACATGTTCTCTGATTGGTTTAAGAGCTGCCAGCGTACGTACTGTACGCATTACATCCCTGTGTCAGTGGGAAATGGTCCGACAGTCAATCAAGCGGAGCTCTTGATTTTGGCTTACCAAAGTCGCACAACAACATTTTTACAGATTTTGGAACTCAGTCCACACATAAGGCGCGTCATATTATTAGGTGCGCCTTATAGTGCATAAAATACGGAAAGTACGGTATGCCAGGCTCTGAAAGATAACATTTGGCAAATAAATAATAACAGTTCTAAAAACCCTTCTCCAGTCATCGGATCCTAGAAAAAGAAAGCTATTATTATAAAATAATTTCAGCTAATTATAATTATCTTACTACTAATTTTAATCAATGGAAACTTCTAGTTACTGTAAATTAAAACAAGTTTAGAAAAACATAATAAGAATCATATCTTAGTTCATAAAAACCAAAATCACAATCTATGGTGTGATTAATATATGTTTGCTCTCCAATGATTTCACCCATAAATTTCTGTACATACATAAAAATCGAGAGCAAGCCACAGATGCTAACAGAGCATAACCCAGAAAATTGCTCTAAACTACAACTCATGTTTTGTGCTTGTCCACGTGGTTTAACTCTATACTATCAATACTATGAAGACATCAATAAAATCTCACACTCACAAACGCAGATGGCATAACAGCAGGGGTTGTTATTACATAACCCAGTTAATTTACAGCGCCAGTAAAACACAGCTTTCATACTCATGGCCATTCAGGCAGATTCTAACCCCACGGGTGCTGACAGGGTGAGAGCGCTGCGGTTAACCTGACAGCCCACAGCAACACAGAGCTCTCATTACAATAGGACCCTTTTTTAATGACTTTATCCGCGTTTACTCAGCTTTAAGGGGAAGATTACAGATGAAATGTGCTAAGTGTTTGGCTGGTCGTGTGTTTTCGTGGCTGTTGGCCAACAGAGGCGTAGGTGTTGGGAAGAAAATCAGCCAACACTGCAGTGACCTGGCAGCCTCACGCAAAGGGAAGTAAGTCTCCACAGGGAAGATTAAAACAAATCTCCTGTGCATCTGAAGGCTTCGCTTATTCACTCTGCCCCTTTTATAGTTGCTGAATTTATTTAAATGCACGCTGCATCTCTCTCCTGGAAGACACTCACCTCCTTGCGTTTCTGAAGCAGAAGCTCTAGTCTGTCGTTGGCCCTCTTTCCAATCATCTTGTTCCTCTCTGCTTCATATTGCCGCTGAGTGTTGTCCATGTTGATGCTGAGGTTCAGTGCTACATTCACGAGGGCTGTCATTAGTTTCATAGCTGTAGGAGAAAAAACAGAGTCTTCATACTTAATTCACCCAATCAAAACTAAAATATCTGATTCATAGAATAGCAGCGATACTGACCTGCCAGGGTGCTGGTGTGTCTGAAAGCGCGGACTTGAGAGTCTGAGAGGCCGGTGAGCAGTGAGATGACTGTGTCCATCATGTATTCGTCATAGATGATGCTGTACTGACACTGCCGCACCAACACACCGATAAACTCGCAGAAACTAGACTTGAACTTCTTCCACTGCGGCCCGGCCATTGTGAGCGGATAATCGCCGCTGTCCTGCAATAACATCAACTCTCGCTGGTTAGTGTGGGCATAAAACACAGCATGTACTGGGTGAGGAAACAAGTTTTTGAGAAGAGCCATACTCAGAGTTGGAGAGTTTACCTCATCAAACTCTTCTGTCATCTTCCTGATGATCTCAGAGTTTTGCATGTTGCGGAACATCTCCCCAGTGACAACACCTGCAAAAGAGTTTGGTGTATTTGAAAAGGTAATAACATTTATATGAGCTTAAGTTGATACTTATCTAAGGTCATGTCTTGTCCAGGTGTTTAAATTTATGTTTTTTTCTATGAGAAAAATGAACTGCTAAAAGAAAAATTATTTACTTCCTTAAATTTAGTAGAATGTTTAACCTTCTTTTATCCATATAATGAAACTTAAAGCTGTTCATACCTAAAATAATAGCTATAAAAATCACTATATGGTCACTATATTCACATCCAATCCAAACACATGTAGCAGTTTTGTTGTCTGCTGCTTTACATCATTTTGATAGGCTGTCAATCGGTTAATTGTTCATCGAAAAATCATGTTTTGGTTATAGTTGTGGTGTGGACTTCCCTATTCTCAAAGAATTCCAAAAGCTTTATAGTTGTAGATATTGTCCTTTATGAATGGTCCATAACTGTTGGCCATAAAAGCCCAGATATACTTCAAGTGAAATCGAAGGAGGAACTGATCTGACATCATTTCAAACGAAATCGGGCAAAAAACGAATTTAGTTTGTGTTGGTTTTTCAGTTCGAAACTTTCTAGGAAAAGCGATAAACGCCTTCGAACTCCCATTGGTCCATGGCGATTATGTAATAGGTAGGTGTGCACTGAGGCTTCTTTAATGTGAACCTCTTCTCTGGTTTATTTCATCTGTCTAGTCACTTTATAGTAGAAAATGATGAAGTTCTGATGAAATGAGGCACTTGACTTTCACGTTTAATACTGTAAAGCGGCATGCTTTTAAGCAATCTACTGTATAAAGAGCTATATAAACAAACATGAAGTGATTTTGCTGGAGTGCCAAATTGAGGAGCAAGAGCAAACATATCCACATTGCTTTGATTAGATGCTTTCTTTGAAAAATGCTTGCCGTTTTCTCATTTTCGTTTGTTCGTTTTGTTATAGAGAGGAAAGCATGCTGCACATATTTACACATTTCATCTGAACTTCGTTCTCAGTAGCGTGGGTGGCATCTGGATATTTGTTATACTACAAGCGAACATGCTCACATATTTCAAACTTGCATATTTTTACCCCCCCCCCCCCCCCCCCCCCCCCAAGCGAAAAACAACGAACTTTCCTGCAAACATATCGGGGCGTTTAAGTGTCAAACTAAATTTGGACAGGTTTTTAATGACCTAGGTTAAAATTCTGGTCTTGTTCTGAAACAAAAGCATCAAACAGCACTAGTTTATTTCCTTTTTGGAGATTAACTTTCATTATATGGGAGACAGCAAAAACTAAACAAAATGAGGGTATTGAGTACATGATAAAACTTTCTCTGTAACTATGCTGATTCTGCCGGTCACACAACATTTAGCAGATCACATGAGAAATGGCATTCAAACCTTTGCAGCCAGAGCACTGGATGAAGAAATTGATCAAGTCTAGAAGTGCGACGTCTTTGTCGTGTTTATAGGACTCAATCCAGTCATCAACGACCGACTGCAAAACAGGAGAGCAGAAATCTCACAAAGGTCAAAATCTGCTCGACTACACAGTGGTACATCTGTCTGCATATTCTCCTGCCAACACTCAAATCTCTCCAGAAGCCACAAACCCACATGAGGGAATTCAAGATGTGAATGCCAGAGTGTGACAGAGGGCAGTGTAAAATCCGGTAATATGCTCACTGACCTGCATGGCACTCTTCCCCAGCCTGACCACTTCAAAAAGCATGACATTTTCCATGCCGTTTTCCTGGTGGTGACCATTCATGCGTCCAGCTCCTTTCCCCGCTCCTTTCCCCTTCTCTCCAGGGCCCTTCTTTCCTTTCTTCGCCTGAAGCAGAGTGACATTACAGGTCAACAGTAAAGAACTGGATCAAACTCTTCACAACGGCTGGATTTCCACAGCAATACAGTTTCTAAGTTGCAAATATCACGTAAAAACGGTTTGCTATAAATGTTATACATATAAATAATTTGACTGATGATTACAAACAGCTGGTGCTTAACTGAATTAAGTTTAAAAATTCTCATAAAGCCATTTATTTATTGGCAGGGTACATAGAAACGTGGTTAAATCATCAGTCAGTTTTGAAGTCAGAACTTTAAGTTAGGAAAAGTTCAAAACTCCTGGCCAATAATTAGCTCCAGAACCACTTCAGTGGAAAAGGGTTAAAAGGCCTTTTGAAGGAACCTTGTGAAATCTTGTAAAGAGTACACACATACCTTGCCTTTCCCAATGATGACATTCCTCCCATCAGGATCATCAAAATCAGTGTCTGATGAGAATCGGGTGTCAGTGTCCCTGTTCAGACAAACAGATCCATGTCATCAGAGTGAGGGAGAGCATATGAACGCATGCAAACACACAATGTGCATTCATGTACTCACTGAGGGTAATGAAACTCTGTTTGTAATTCCGGTGCGGCTATCATTTCTTTAACATCTTCTGGTCCACTTCAACTTGTCAAGAGCTTTGTCTTTACACACACAGGGCAACAGTGGGTACTTTTGTCTCATAAACCTAAAACACACAAAACAAGAGAGACTTATTGTGTCCTTATGCGTTTAGATGTTAAAAAAGCACACCTACATCTGTAATATCTGAATGCGTGCTCAATATTACAAAATCAACGACTGTCTTTGAATTTATTTTTAAATTTTTATGCACCAGTGACTAACGCATCGCAATGTCATTGTGTACAGTGTTGACACTATCTGACAATTCATCTTGCAGAAATGAAGTGATAATCACAAAACTAAAAAAAATTACAATTGTGTATAGATGTTACTTAATTATAATTGGTCAAGCCATGTAATGATTGGGACTAATTCATAAAACTTATAACATGCGAGTAATTCACAGTTTTACACATAAAATGGATCTTCCAAAAACACACTCCACTGGATTCACAAACGCTTCCCAAACCTAAAGTTTAATAGGTAACTGCATGTACGCAACGATTTGTAAATAGGGCACGCTCATTCACAATTTGCATAAATCCCGCCCATGAGTTACAACTGCATAAATGATGTGTCCAGGAACCCTGGGTAATTTTCTGGACTTCCTTCTCTGGTTTGGATCCAGTATAGTGCTTCAAAAGAGACTAAATGGCTATATGCCAAACAAAACATATTCAATTAAAGTGTCTCCACCAAAGAGTTTTTAGTCAGCTGAAAATGCCAGGCGTTCTTCTGAAAATGCCCTGCTGGGGCAATTGAGAGCTTTGGAGGCGCAGCGTTTTTTCCAGCTGAAGTGCTTTGGTTGCTATGATACGAAATATCTGCGCTTCATAATGCATCACTAGGATCTGATTTCACAGAAAGTTTTGTTTCATAAACAATTACTGAATCTAAAAATGCAATAGTATCAAATGAGATTAACTTCTCCATTGTTGTTCAGTCATTGTACGATAGGATGTGAGTGTTGGCCGGTGTGGTATTTGTCCCACCCCCTCCTCCACTGTGATTGGACGGCTGGGTAAGAAGAAGTGAAGTAATGAGCGCTGTGTTTTACCCAAAGTTGGACATTTTTCAACTCTTGAGAGCTTGAGTTGAAGACACTTCCTCAAGCCACTCGACTGCGGACAGCAAGCCAAATACGTTTAACCTCAATAGTAAATGACATGGGAAAACAAACTCAAAGCATTATAAAAACGAAGTCATCAGCTTGCTTTAAAGAACACAAAATATTCTGGTTTATAACACCATTTACACATGATACGGAGCAGGGGTAAATTTACCTTTGTACGAACTAACAAATTACATTAACTTTCGCAAATCAGACCATTTACCCCAAAATTAGTTCTGCTCATGTTTCACGAATAAAGCCCAACGTGTTGTTTTCATGATCAGCAGAGGGTTTCCATTACAGCTTTTGCAATATTTTCTAAATGTAGATTAAAAATGTACAACTACTGTGAAGTTACAGCGTTTACATTAACCAATGTTATGCGAATAAAGCGTCATTTTTTCCTCTCACGTGAAGTCCTTCCAGAAGTCACAGCAAAGGATGTTAGTAGATTTAAGTTTATTGCAGTCGCTGCACTAGCCATTATTTTATCGTAGAAGACGTAGCCGTGTTACCTAAGCATTGACAGCAAGGAAAGCCCTTTATACTTCAGAACAGCCACATCCGAGATATTTCTCTCCTCCCATCTCCTATTTTGATTTTCATTTCTTTGTTGTTTAGAATCCTGTATTCCCATAATTAATTTGCCTTTTATGAGATTAATAAAAAAAAACCTCTTCTGTCCAAAGATAATACGTCCTCTTCAAAGAATGATGGACTATTGCGTACGAAAAGTGACTGTAAATGCAGTTCTGCAGAATATTCCTTCATCGAACTGCCTGAAAAGCCACCTTGTGGAAGTTTAAATACTTTTTGGCGATATATGATACGTACTTTCAACTTGAAGGTTAATGGAAACAGAGCTAGTGAATCCTTGCTTTCAGTCATACTAATTATCCAGAAACTATACAACTAACATGCTCATAAATGTTTCAGTACAGCAATTTATGTGGACATACAATGGCTCCAAAAACATCACAACTACAGGCTGATCCTTTTACAGTGTCTACAGCTTGAATCAGTCTGTCACTACAGCGAGGCATAACGTTATATTGTAGCCACAAGGGGGCAATACGGCACCATGTGCGACTCCTGAGCTGATCAGAGAGACAAAATCCTTCAGTCAATGTGAAGAAACCAGAGTGAAAGATGCAGAGTAGGCCAGGCCTCTGCACCGCTTTAAATAGAAAAGCACCACTTAAATAATAACAATACAAATAAAGCAGATCTTTTTCCCTTTCATGATTATTTTTTCAACTTCACTTGTGGTTTTATAAGTACGCTCTCACTAAAACTGAGCTACAGACCATATTTCCTACACAACTTTAAGCTTCAGAGGATTCAGACCAGCACATGAAAAACCTGACATTTACCCTCCTCTCACTTCAATAAACCTGAAAGACTTGCTTTATTCTGTGGAAAATAAAAGATGATATTCTTCAAAATTTATTTTGTGTTCCAAAGAAGTCGCACTGTTTTGTAAAACCATTTGTAATGATATGGCAAAAACCAGTTAGTTTTCACATGAAATGCCAAACCCTTTAACATCTCCAGCAGAGGAGAGAGATATAAGAGCAATGAGTCATAATCGAGCCACAAGTGGATCACAATTCTCCCGTGAAACATGCTTGAAGTCGAAACCACCTGTTCATGTACACGACAACAGACTGAAATAAGCCACAAGCAATGTAATGCAATGCTCACTAAATTAATGACTACCATAATTATCCTTAAAAGACCTCATGAAACGGCCGTTTCCTACTCAAACAGGATAATGTTGGTAAATGTTGGATAATAATTGGGCCGGGACAATTGTAAATAACCAAAAGCCTTTAGATTTGCAAGATTTGCTATTGCTAGTCAACGGCAGAAGGCATTAGAGAAAGGGCCATGAGATCATTTCAAGGGAGAAAAATCATCAGCGCAGAATGAGCTCACGCTTCCTGTACATTCTTGTTCATCCGCCACTGCTCAAACAGTCACGCCCCAAACACACCTTTGGCTGGGATGTTTCAAAGTCACCGCACTTTAACAACTTCCAGGGGGGAAAAAATCTATCAAAATATACATACAGCTTAAGTATATTTACTTCTTAAGCTGGAATAGGAGATGGCCGACACATTGCAACTTTACATTGATAAATTAACAGACATTACCCTTCTTGGACAGAGCAGTGAAGCAGTGCTACCCCGTTATCTAATATTCTGCATTTATTTTGACATATCTAACTGTCTACCCTTGAGTGGGGCACATCAACACTGATTAACTCACGCTAACAGCTGTAAGACGATTCTGTACAATCATAACAGATCTTTGAAAAAGACTCAGCTAGCATAACAAAAACAATGTGTCCAAAATCTCCACCGGTTGACAAATTTCTACCAGTTAATCGTGTTTATCGCCCACCCCTAAACTGGAGCACACTTGGATTGGTTTGATGACTCAGATTGACAGGTCTTGATTTACCGTGCACTACAGAGTAGGAGTGCACAGCTGTAAGATCCTCACTCATCAACCAGGATCTCATTGTTTATGATATGAACTTTTATTGTGGCATGTACACAAGTAGTTCTGATCACTGAGTGTCACTTGTTTAAAAGGTTTTTTGGGCCCTTAGTTAATGTTACGAAATAAACGGTTAATCCATTGCATGGCTTTCTTATTTTTTATTATTAAAATTAGTTATTATAACTACATCACTTGTGGTGTTTCATGAGAATGAGCGAAGCAAATTAGATCTTTAGGAGCATTTTGCTTATTTTGATTCTCTAATCGCTGTAATTTTCTATACAGAATCATGGGATATGTAGTTTTTCACCACAAATTCCAAACAATAAGTTGAAACAATGCAGACTAACATTTTTAACAGACACAACTTGTGACAAGCACCATTGATTAAATTATAAACCTTTAAACACAACAATACTATGAACTACAAGGTTGTTAATGTAAAAAATGAATTGAGAGTTTACTTATATAACTCGACTATTGCACTATTCTATTTTTCTTGCTACATTAAATATTCTGAACATAAAAATAGTTTAGTTGTTTATGAAAATGTGAATAATATTCATATTAATCAAAGCAGATGATTTCTTTAAATTTCCTAAACTTCTTTAATATCTGGTAATAAATATCCTAAATTATAGCTAAGAAAAGTATTTCCTTACAGACGTTATGGAGTACATTGCAGCACTCTTTTGTGTGAAGAGAAGCTGGCATCTGTTTTGCAACAAATACAGGTTTAGCACAAATTCAAAAGAAAAATGTAGCAGGTTTGGCCTTCACTATTGAGGCATTCAATTCTTCAGACAACATAGTTGAAACAATAAGTAGAATAGCATTAAATGAAAAACGACTGGAGAAAAAAAAATAACAGTACACAAACACAATAACAAAACTGAAGAATCACAGTGCCAGTGATCCAGGTTGATATGAGCTGAGAACTGAAGATGAGCCCGCGGTTCAGAATGAAAACAAGTGGGCGTGGCCTGCCCAGTCCGTCATATCGCGCTGCTTGCTGATTGGCCACCCATACCCCTCCGTTTCCAGGAAACATCTCCGAGAGCCAGCGCTTCATGTCTACCTCTCTGCCCACATAAGGACATAACACATCCGCCCTCTTTTTCACCGCATCCAATCAGATGTCGGCAGCAACATTTGTGGACGTAAACACGAACAGGGAGAGAAGGAACCCGGCCACCGCTGTAAAAATGACGCATTCAGACACTGCCCATTATTTCAAACGGGTCATTCAGTTTGTTTAATGCATATCCAAATAATATTCATAGCAAATGCTCCGTTTTGTACCAATCAAAAGAGAGCAGGTATTCTACGGTCATTATATGGCCGCAAGACTTTGATTTCGGACATATATGTGCATAATAAAGAGGTGTGGGCGAAGCATTAAATGGGACAATAACCGAGAAACTTAATCTCATACAAAAAAGCGGGCAATAGGACGTTCCTCTGTACCAAACGCATGGTAACGCGTGTGCAGGGAGCATGATAACAGTTATGTAATAAGCAGCACGTATGCGCGGTGCAGCGACGCAGTAGCACTCAATGTTCTTCACACAAAGATCAGAGAAAAGGCGGGAATTCAAAAGCGACATTATCATCATAATGTGGCGCCAAATGACGTTTCCATCCAAAGCCATTGTGGCTTACATACACAAGGATGGCAGTGACAGCAAAGCCAAAAACTAACACTGCACCATTATTTCACCCTATGCTTTCCGGTGCCAACATGTGGACGACCAGTTGTGTAAATGGTATCAAATACACAATTACAAAGTGCTGAATGTAGAAAAAAGATAAGTTTAGATATTCTCCCGCCTTCTTTTGATCCAAAACAACTGGTTTGCACACCGGACACAAAGCCAATTTAACAAAACATCCTTAAAAATCAATCACAGGAATCTATAAGCTTTCCTGTAGCTCAAGAGCTGTAGAGCGTGGGGCTTTTAACGCCGAGATCATGGGTTCGATTCTCAGGGAAAGCAAGAACTGATTAGAATGTCAGTGTGTTCCTTAAATTAAAATGTACGTCACTTTGGATAAAAGCGTCTGCCAAACGCACAAACGTAAATGTATACTGTAATAAAGCGCACTGATCCTGCATGATGTCGGTTTTTCAACTTATTTTAAGGCACGCTGCAAATACCGTGTTTGTACTAGCCATTTTACCAAGTGACAGATGAATTTGCGCCAAAATACCGTCAAGTTTGATTGGATACACGTCCTCTGACGTCAACAACAAAAGATAAGGGAAGTGTCTTTTCCCCCCTTTCAAAAGTTGATCAGCTAATGTGTTCCCTGTCGTACAGAAGCACTCTTACACAGCCTAATCGAGCATTGATTCAGCACTCTATCAAAACAGAAGAGAGTCCCGTTTTGGGTCACGACCCACTGGTCTCCAGAAGAGAGAGAAATACTGTGATCTGCTAATGTGTGAAGTTGAGCGCTGAGTGCTGAGATCAGATCAGGCGGACGCTCGCAAACTCCTCCTCGACGCACTTCATACCACGATATTACTTCATTACTCGCAGAGTTTCCCGCACAACGCCACAATTATCAACGTTAAACGGCGAGCTTGTGCAAACCACGCTCCCGAACCCGAACAATAATTCGAGGGAACGACTTAAAAACCCGATCAGAAGGGGGAAAAATCTCCATCTTGAAGTCGATCCAGCACAGCTGTTTTCGGGATTCTCCATTTTGGCTCCGCTCGTTTCCAGTCGTTATGCACGCCTGTGCGAGATGCGCGTACATAAAACGCGTAAAAATCGCCAGCGAACGCGTCTAACATTGACATACGTGATAAAATTAGCATAATAGGTGCGACATCAGCTTTTCCATCTCGGAAAGAGGGGGGAAAACATCGCGTCCTCGTCCTCCATCTTGCCTCTCGGTTTGTGTTCCTGACTGTGCAGGGTAAGGTTAGCCCGCTAGCTAACTGTTTACCAATGAAACGCCGCGCAATACATAACACATAATCATTCGCGAAGCCGACTGGGCTTGTTTGAATTCACAAAGAGCCATGCTTGTGGTTTTTATTCATTAAACGCGGCAACGGAAGCACGGCGGCTCGTTTCGGATCCTGTCCCTCGCTTATCAGGCTAGCGCGGCTAACACATCATCCAAATAACCCTAAAGCCACTAATTTCTATAAATCTCTCCGCCATTTTACCACTTACCCGATCGTCAGGGTCGATTCCGGGTTGTTTAGAAGGACTTCTTGAAGAGCTAGATGGACTCCGGTGGGTTTAAAGTGCGCGTTCGCGGCTATTTCATGGATGTAGTTTGAAAGTGGCGGTCAGAGGCGGTTTTGGACACGCTCTTACCCCGCTTGCTCCGTTCGGTTTGTTGTTCCGATCACTCAAGAGAGAAACTGCTGGTGTTGAGCTGCCACCTGCTGCTCAGTGCAGGGATTGCACTGAACTCGAGGCCCTTCAGTGGTCGAGGACCCTCTGTGCAAGTGCTCAGTACAGTAGACGCCAGTGTAGCGTCAGAAATTCACTTTTTTTAATTAAGGGACAATATTTACCCATTAGGATTGATTTTTCACTGGACTTTTATAAAGGATTTTTCTTCTATTCGTATTAACATTTACATTTATGCATTTGGCAGACGCTTTTATCCAAAGCAACTTGCATTTGCATTCAAGAAACACATTGTTCTAATCAGTTCTTGCCTTCCCTGCAGATCGAACCCATGACCTTGGTGTTGCAAGCACCACACTCTACTGTCTGGAACTGGAAAGCCTATTTGCATATTTTGGTGGATTGGTCATACATATACACACACATATAAATATATATATATAAATAAATTAAATAAGAACACAGGGCTAAACATTTATAAAAAAATATTAAATATAAATAGTATGAAATATAAAGTATCGTAATGCACATGCTATTGTAACGTGAATACATTTACATTGTTTTTAATCCTTTAAAAAAAACTAATCTGACTGCTACAAGCCATTAGTTTGCAGAAGCACTTACTAAACCTATGTAACAATATAATTAAATGTATAAAATCAATTCTACTCGTTGTCAAGCAAGCAGGCAGAAATGATGATCCCTGTGGAAATTGTTTTGATATCTAATCAAGTAAATTGTCTTCTACTGCTGTGAGCATAACAGCTTTTAGCCTCACATATCCGGTTTATCCATTTTAAAAGTTGACAGATGAAACAGAGAAAAAAAAATCCATTGTTTATTCCACTTTATTATCATTATTAAAATAATTATGATCACAGAAAGCTACTGGAAGAAAAACAAGTTTGGACTGATAAAGTTTAAATCAAACTTTAACATGATTAAAAGTTAAGCAATTATTATTTTAAAACAAATAAGAGAAAATGAGATGCATTGTAATACATAATTGTTAAATTAATAAACAGAATAAAAATGTTTATATAGAGTACTTTTTAATCAAGGCAATATGAAAATTATTATCAATCTATGTTTATGTATTTGAGGGAAGCAGCTTATGAATGGGTATGAAGAGGTACATATAATAAGTTTCCCCCTGTAATATATTACAAGTTAAAAATATGTAGTGTCCCTGCCTTAATCAAAAGGGAACGCATTAAATGTTCCTCTCAGGTCTTAATGGAAAAATAAAACAATATCATTGTATCAAAGTTAAGTACATCTACAGATATATACACACAGAACTCAAATCTAATTTTACACATCTATGTGCAATTTTAGGAATGATTATATTCTGCACATCCCTGTTTTATTTGGAGTGCTGGTTTCTTTGTCCTTTAAGCATTGTAGGTCTTTATCTTCTGTGTGATGGCGGCACAGCAGATGGGACACTTGTGCAGGGATTTTGAACATTTCTGACAAGTGACCAGGTGTCCACAGGGAATAAAGACTATGCTGATGTCACTGTCCATGCAGACTTTACAGAGTTTCTCCCTCTGGAGTTCCTCAAGTTTCATCATGGGGTCCTCTGCAGAAAAGCCGTAAGAAACAAACATAATGTTAAAACAACAATAATAGAGTGGAGGCATGAAAATTAATATTAACAACAATAATAAATGGTATTCTGCTTATGCATTTTATTATTTGATTTTCAAAAGTAGTCAATCTGCACAGTTTTTGCACTTTATTAAGAGGAGCATGACTAAAAAATTGTATGTTTCAATGGTTTAAGGTTAAACTTATGCAAGAACCTGAAGCATGTCACTTCATTTAGAGTCCTTTGCATAAAAATCCAACTTTCAACACAAAAAAATAAGTACTTGCCAGCTTTCTCAGGCATGTCACTGGCGCCCTCCTGAGCACTGATGTCTTGAATGAGGGCCTCCACTGAAGTGTAGCCCTCTCCGTTCTGTCGTAACTTCTGAAGAATGGTGCCCTCCACTTTCATGGGGTCAAAACCCATATCTACAGCCTTTTGCGCAATCTCTGACTGCAGGACTTTCTGTGCTGCAGAAGATAAAGTGAAAATCAAATACATGTTTGGTGAAGACAGCATGTTTCCATGCAATTATAAAAACAGAGGTTATTCAATGGATTTGTATGCAAATTGAACCTAAAAACCCTTACCTTGTTCAGAACCCGAAAAACCATTCTGACTTGACCTCTGCAAGCGCAAATAACAAATATGTAAGAATACTTCTACAGTGAACACTATTTATTCCAGAATAAAGCGGTATTTCCAAAGGGTGCTCATTATGAATTCTATCAATTTAACATATTCACTCAACTACAAGCGTTTGTTTTTTAAAGGAGAGGTAATGACTCACCGAATGGTCTCCTTTCGGATATCTCAGTTGTATATTGTTGATATATTCTTGTCCTTTTTCTTCCACAAGGAAACTGCAGCTGGGGGTCAATTATAAATACTTCACAATTAGAAAATCAAATTTTTCACTATGGTTCAATCTTGTCTCACATGATCCACAACTAAAATATATAGATACATATTTTGCATTTTAAATGTCAGGAAAGATGGTGACATTTGCAAAAAGGTCTCATTAATTAACGTTAGTTAATGCATTAACCAACATTAACAACGAGCAATACATTTGTCACAGTGTTTATTAATTATTTTATTTATTAAATACAACTATTTATTGTTAGTTTGTTGGCCTAGGTCCATTAAATAATATTAACAGATACAACATTTGATTTTTATATATTAGTAAATACTGACATTAACATTAACTAATATTAATAAATGCTTTAGAAGTGTTTGTCATTGTCAGTTAACAAGCGGAACCGTATTGTATAGTGATTAACCACAGTTCAATTAAAACTGAAAGCCAAGACATTCAAAGTATGATTCTCACATAATGAAATATCATCATATGAACTTTTCATTAGGGATACACAATATATCAGTACCATATTTTATCACACTTACAAATTATAATTTTTATGTATTTTTTAAATTATGGAGAAATTTCTGTCTTGGACATCATATAAAGCAATCTAAAATATAATTTCAAGAAATAATTTAACAACACTGTTAAGATGTAATTTTTTAGCAAATCTCAAAATTTAAACCCCATTTTCATGCTGTATATTAGTGTCTGTGACCCCTAAATTCATTATAATGATTGACTATTCACAGATAAGGCTTAAGCTTAGTCTCAGACTAAAATGCATGTTTGAGCAGTTTCAACTGAAAGCAACCTATACTGGCATATCTTAAAATATGTCAGCGCCATTGTTTCTCAAGATGCACACCAGTAATGTTTTTTTTTTTTTGTAAGGCACATTTATAAAAGCTACTTAAATATCCTAATTGAACTAAACTCTAATCCTGTCTTAATCTAAGCCATGTTTGTAAAACCAGGCCTTCTGTATCTTTGAATGCTTTACCTAAAATAAAATGGTATTTATTAAGCCATCAAACAATTTTCAGGCAGAATTTTAATTCTGGTGCATTCATTCTTTTCTTGCTGGTTTGGAGATTGAGTTATCTCTATATTCACTGTATGTTAAACATCAGTTAAATAACTCTTTTAGCATCCCACCAAAGAAAAAGTAAATGGCAGAAATGTTATTTTGTGGTGAACTATTCAATTGCAAGTAAACAGCTCAATGCCTTAACACATGAAAAAGTAATTCACCCTGGATAGTGCTTGGCATGCTCCTCCCAAGGATCTTCATTAGACTTCCAGTCCTTCACTCCTCCTCCACATCTAAAGCAGATCACGCGGTCTTGATCTCCTATATGACAAAACACCAGGACAGTTTGCTCACTGTGTTGCAATACTGAGTGCTGCAGGGTTGACATACTTTTACAGACAAAAAACCCAGAAACTAGTTAGCAATGTAGCACTTCCGGTTCAATTGTCTTAAAACAAGCTCAAAATATATTTTTTATTCTATGACACAATACATCATTAATACCCCCTTTTGATTTTTTAAAGCTTTTTCTTGTCTTGTTAAAGGTGGTTGCTAACAAGTTTCTAAATGGGACATTAAACATCTTCATGTAATCTAATCTACTTGCTAGTCTGATGTTGTGCGTCTGTGTTTGTAGATATTATCATGATGATGAACAAAATGTGCAAACATCACAAACTTAACAGTAATTACCTGTGCTGTAGAAACCAGCTCTGGCCAGTCTCTCCGGATCTATGGGGTGTTGTCTGCCCCTGAAGCGATCGAGACGCCCCTCAAAAGTCTCCACAGAGGCTAAACGACCATTCACCCTGGGTCTAGGCGTTGTCAGCGGCTCATTGCCCACATCATGGCCCAAGATGAAGAAGCAGTTCGGGTAGTGCTTTTCATGTTCATCCCAAGCATCGTCCCCTTGCTCCCATCCTGTCAGAATCCCCCCACAACAGAAGCACTGCACATTGTCACCCATCCCACCATAATACATCCCTGCTGCCGCCAGATCAACAGGCTGAACTGGAGAGTCTGCAGGCCAGTTACTGAAAGTATTCAACCGAGCTTCCTCACTCTTCATGTGAACTACAACGGGATAAATGGATTGATCAACCACCCCTCCCGTGCGGAGAAGGAAATCCCTGGCTTCGGCCACTTCATCGTAAGCAGGGCTGTGGATGAGGATGTTTCTCAAGCCATGAGCGCAGCTCAGGAACTTGCAGTCGGGAGATGCTTGCTGATGCCTCTTCAGCGGGGTGTCCCCTCTGTTCCAGTCCTCCACCGTCGCATGACAGCTAAAACAGCGCACCTTGTCTGCCTCGCCTGTGAAATAAAAGCCTGCACGGGCCAGTCGCTCCGCTGAAACTTCTTCAAAATGAGGGAAGTGCTGGAAAGAATTCAGACGATCATTCATGGATGACCATTCAAGTCCATCATCGGTTTCAAGGTTGACATCTTGACTTGAGTGCGCCATAGCAGCAGAAACACAATGCCTGTCGGAAAACAATATATACACTTAGTAGTCAACAGTTTGGAGAAATAGAGTTTTTTTTATCTTCTGCTCACCAAGGCTGCATTTATTTGATCAAAAATACACAAGCAGGAATAGAAGAAAACAGATTGGTAAAGTATTAAGGCTAGTTGCTAGAATATCGACACATGGTTGCTCGGATCAATAAGCTCAGGCAAGTTTGAGCAACAAGTGTTTCAGGAACACTTATTGCCACTGTTGCCAAAGAGGTCATGTGTCCATGACAACTGCGAGATATCATATTGAGTCACTGGGACAGTGGGAACATGATGTGCAAAGCAGAACATTCCATTGCTTTCATGAAACCGCCTGCGTGTACATACTGAATTTTTTGTGCATGAATCATATCCACCAGTACTACATTGACAGACATTTTTTGGATGTCTATAACTGCAGCTGACCTATACGATTGGAGTAATCTTTGAACTAGGAATGCAAAATTTTAATACCATAATTGAAATGCATAACCAGTGGTAGTTTTTCAAATTTGCTGTCACTTTAAGAGACGGAGGCGTTGTCAGTCACATGTGCATCACGCCTCCGGCATGTGTAGGGCTTCAGATATAACATCCACCCCACTTCTCACTTATTCCTCAGGCTACACTGACTGACAAAAGAAATTATTATTATAATAAAATATATTATATATAAAATATTTATAATATTTTTTTAATTATAATTACATCATATATAGTACATTATGATTCCAATGTCTTATGTAATTTTTTTACCATGTGAAATGACTCCGCCTCGTCCCCTTTTGAAATGTGCATGACAATTAACAACATCCTCACACCTTTCTATGCGTCACAACACAGCACTTCTGCCCAAATGTCCACCCCAAAGATATGTCCACTTTTTTCTGATAATGTCATTTTATATTTAACATGAGAAAATTACACTAAAACTATCTTTCCATCCGGGATTTAGACATATTCTGTATATTTAATACAGACGATAAGAAGTTATGCACTGTAACTCAATATATTATAAATGCAAGGCAATCTCCATAATGTAATAATAAAGACTGTGTGCATGTCACTTAAAAACGCAGATTACAGAATTATATATAAAAGTGTGTGTGTGCAAAATGTTATGATGAATTATATGTCTGATACAGCCATTGACAGGTTTACCATATTCCATAACCCATCTAGACGCCCATTAACTAGTGCGACCGGACGGTTGTTGGTCAAACTTGCAACAGCTAATGATCCAGAACACAGAAACAGTCTTAAACCTTAACAAAACCATCTTATGAAACGAGACTTAAACCAGTAAAGACACGCATGGCACACCACGAGGCAGGTTTCCAAGGTTTCGGTTTGACAGCTCGCGATTCTCGCTAACATTCGTTTCGAAAAAGATTCATTTTTCTCAATTAGCGATCTGCAGCAGCAGGATCAAAGCAGACAAAACATTCAGAAGGAGGACGGGTCAGCGAGCACAGTCGGACTTTGACCTTAAACTGATGAATCAGACATGTTAGGATTAAGTACAGTGTTTTAGCGTTAGCAGTAGCTAACATTCTGTTGTGCCATAAACCTTGACATCTGCTTACCTTCGGTCGGGAAACACGTTATTCAGGGGACATCAACTTCAGTACCTCAAACACGGCAAGCTGCACTTCTGTCCTTGGATGAAGCAACTAAATGGCGTGTGCTTGGAGACGCAGAGGGTGGAAACTATATATATATTTGTCAATGGTGAAAACCTTGTGGAATTCACCAGGGTAAAGCCCAAGCTCATTAATATTAATATAGTGATCACCCGTTCACATAACTGATTGGCTGTGAAGAAACGCGAACGTCGAATCATTAATGAATATTCATGAGCTAAAATTACGCAATGGTAGGTCTAGACGTCATGAATGTGCATCGCAGTAAAAGCCCTGGGCTGTGGTCGGAAGTGTGACTTTTTTTTTTCGAATTTCGCTTTCTGCACGAAATTCTAGGGGCTTTTGTATCGTTTTACAAGAAAACCACCCATTTTACACCTAAATATTTTTATTTTTTATAAATACTCAACTTTTTATCTCACAATAAAAAAAAATCCTCGCAATTGCATGTGTATATCTTAAAAGTCTTTCTTGTTTTTATGGTGGGCTTCCATGCGTTTTAGATATTAACTAAATAAATTTAAAATTGTGAGATATAAACCCACAAAACAAGTTTCCATATTTATTAGTGATATAATGAAGAACAATGACCATGTGTTACATATGTATTAGGTGCTTTATGCATGGCACTATTTGCATTTATTAACGTGATAAATGAACAGGTAGCATGTAGTTTTTGTAACTTGAGATCACATTTATTTAATGTAATTCACATTTTAGTTTTGTGAAATTCGTCCTGTTTCAGTTATGTAACTGCAAATTTGCACTCAGCAACCTTTACATTTCTGAACAGACTGAACCAGTAATGAGTAGACGCAAGTAGGAAGAAATGTGTTTGAAACTGACATTCTTGAATTCCTTACTACTAGTGAAAACTGCATGTCAACGAAACAAGGGAGAATCACATATGGGACATACAGTAATGGAATGGATGGAATCTAAAGATTGAATGATTGGATTTTTAATCAGTTCTTGTTGGTGCGAGAGCACCTGTTGTTCCCATGGTCAACTGTGCATCAGTTGTTGTTGCCAGCACTTTACAGTTACAGAACACAATAGCAATGGTTTTGGTTTTATGGGACTGAGCTCAAATTTAAAGTACACAATTTTGTATTTCATTAACTGCTATAATTTTAGTACAGTATTCCTGTAAGTACTGTTCTGTACCGTAAAGATGTATGTATGAAGCGAATCTATTTTCAAGAATCCCCCGCAAAGTCCCTCTGTTCAAAAAAGGCATGTGCAGAAGAGGTACAATTTGACATCAACTGGCCTAAAGAGAAATGGAGGAACATTTTGTGAACTGATGAGAGTAAAAATTTTCTTTTTGGGTCCAAGGCCCACAGACAGTTTGTGAGACGACCCCTAAACTGTGGAATTCAATGCACAGATACAATGAAGACGGTGAAGCATGGTGGTGCAATTATCATGATATGGGCATGTTTCTCCTACTATGGTGTTGGGCCGATTTATCGCATACCGGGGATCATGGATCAGTTTGCATATGTCAAAATACTTGAAGAGATCATGTTGTCTTATGCTGAAGAGGACATGCCCTTGAAATGGTTGTTTCAACAAGACAATGACTCCAGACACAATAGTAAACGAGCAAAGTCTTGGTCCCAAACCAACAAAATTAATGCTATAGAGTGGCCAGCCCAATCCCCGGACCTTAATCCAATCGAGAACTTGTGGGGTGATATCAAAAATGCTGTTTCTGAAGCAAAATCAAGAAATATAAATGAATTGTGGAATGTTAAAGAATCACAAAGTGGAATAACAGCTGAGAGATGCCACAAGTTGATTGACTCCATGCCACACAGATGTGAAGCAGTTTAAAAAAAAACATTCAACTAAATGTTATGTGGTCATTCAACTAAACATCAGTTTAGTGATTCACAGGATAAAAACGTTTTTACAAAATAGTTTTGAGTTTGCACAGTCAACGGCAGACACTGCTATTTTTTTTAACACACCCCTTTCAACCCATTGTCCAATTGCACAGCTTTAAGAGCATACCATGAATGCTGGGTCTTGTTTGTTTTCTACTGCACCTACTGGTAACTTTTTTTTACCATGTAGCAATAGAAAATACACTAGAAACCTGGTTTATTCTGGTTAGTCACATTGTACTGCTTTTATTTTGAAATATACTGTATATAACCCTATTTTGTACCTATATATCATTCTGATAACCCCCATAATAATACAGGTGGTCACTTGATGAAATAGAATTAATCATATTTAGCTTTTACAGAATTGTGGGAATATCCGTTTTACAAGATAAGCAGCGCCCATTTAAAAGCATTTTACTGTAAAATTGCTTGGCCCAACACATATATGCTCGAGTTTTTCAACATATAGTAAGTTAACTTTCTGTGAACTAATTAACACTTTCTTACCAATTTTTTTTTTACAGTGCATCTAATAATTATCTAATATGATCTACATTGTAGATTTAGACAATCAAACAAATGACCTCCATAGGGACAAGTTCACAGAAGGATTGGTGGGTTTTTACCAGTTTTTGCCTAAGGAAGACTTTCCAAATGACAAAACCTTTGCATCAAGGTACCTTTCAATCTTTGGAACAACATACCTGTGTGAACAAACATTTTCAAGAATGAAAAACGTGAAGAACAATTTGAGAACAAACATGTCTGATGATAATCTCAGGTCAATGTTGATGTTAGGACATCAAATCTAAAGCTAGAAATGTCTGCTATTTGGGCATCCAGGAAACTATTTCACCATTCCCACTAATACAGGTGTTGTAATACATGTGTAGTGCATCAATGTGTTATTAAATAAAAACTGAATCAAATAATATTAATATAAAATAATATTATTTGATAGTTAATGCAGCCCTCGGGCTGAACAGTTTGGAGACCCCTGATCTACAATATTATCTAATATTTAACATAGGAACCTGGGACATGTTGTCAATATTCAGGCTCTATCACCACTCAATTACTCACTAGCACTTAAGCACACTGTCTGGTCTCGTGGATGTGAAGTGGACTCTCTCTCTGTGTGACTCCTTACAACCACGATGGGCCCTATTCTTCCCCTGTTTCAACGTCTCCAACTCCTACCGTTCAGGTTCCAAGAATGTCAAAGACCATGCTCTCTCACACCTGTTTTCCTCTGTAGAAACCACCAAAGAACCAGAAGTCATCATTCCAACCAAACTCTTTGTGAACCCCATTCAGTAGTCAGCCAATAGTCAGCCAACGAGGTATGGCTGCCAAACCGGGACAACAGAATGTGCCTGCCCTGCAAGAAGTTAAGTCCCAGATACATTGGCCCCTTCACTATCGTACAACATATCAACCTCACCATGTATAAAATCCATCTCCCACCTCACTAGAGAATTCCTCCATCCTTTCATGCTTCACTAGTCAAACCGTACCACTCTGTCCCTCTCATTCTTCTGGCCCAGCAGTGCCACCATCTCCCCCCCCCCCCCATTTCATAGTAATGATATTGGCATGTGACATTGTGCCAAACAGGAAGTTTGTGTCTGTGGAAATTATTGTGAATGTTACCACTACCCTGTTTAAGTAGTTCTCAGTTTCTGCTGAGAAGTTGGTGGCTGGAACTAGCCTTGCATGACATGCATTCATAAAAAATCCATGTATGATCAGCAGTTCCTTTTAGTAACCTATAATGTGTAACAGCTTTTGATGTAAAAGGAAGTCTGTCTGAATACATATCTCTAACACTATACTGAACACCATACTGTAAATGAAACAAGCAAAAACAGGTAACAGGCAAAAACAGCAAAGAAACCGCGGACTAGGCACAAACATTTCCAGACACATATCTGAATGAACTAAAGGACTTTAGCACACAGGGTGAAGTAACTCAATGACAAATAGATGACAACTAATTAATCAATAATCTTGGTAGAAAATTAAGAGTGGGAAAATGGAACAAAGAGAACCGTTGAAAGAAGAGAAACAAAAGTCAAAGAAAATTAAACTAAACACCAACAGAACATGACATTACACCCCTCTGCCGGAGGTGGGTGAAGGGCTGGAGACCAGAGGTGATGGTGGTGGGAGAAACCAAGGTGGCAATGATGGCTGGAGGAGCCAAGGATTTATGATTTTAGTCAGGCATAGTTGAGATGAGTATGGCTGAGTATAGCTATAGACACTTGAGAAATGCATAAACACGCATTAAAATTACATATGCAACTGCCCTGCTAGAAGGACAAAGGACCGTAAAGTTTCCCATGGAACAACATCTTATTGGCCCTCTTTTTATCGACATCTTCATACAATAAAAGATCACTCAGGTTTTTCAGATTCTGAGAAATTCTTATAAGATGATGCTGAGCTAGAAGTCTTCTGAGGAACCCTAAGTTTGTGCCAGGCTGTGGCCTTGTCTTTCCATTCACCAAAGATCCTCTGATCCTACTGGTTCTCATCAACACAATATCAACACAGATCAACTGGAGCCTCAATAAATTGCATCTGGACAGTTTTATTCAAATGGGTGAAACATGCAAGTGTCAAACTTGGTCTCATTATTTGATACATTAAGTATTCCTACCCCTTAAAAAGAAGGATGTGTTAGAACTAAACTGATGGTTTGCTTAAGGAGGTTGATCTGCTGAATTTAAAATAATACGATAACTTCTGGCTTTCCTGTATTATGCGTCACCTCTTTTTCACTTAGTAAACTGTGTGTTGAGTCTTGTTTGTGTCACATGTAAAGTTGTCCCATATCATGGAAATTACGGCTATTTGCTCTGGGTGGTACTATGAGCATTTTTTAGAATTGATAAACATTTCATAATGAGCATTTATAGGTGAACAGGTCAGTTGATTGTGCTGTTAATTCAATTAACTGATCCAAATATTTTCCTTGAGCTAACCTGATACAAAAACTCAAAGTGTGGAAGATAACTTTTTTTATATAATCGTGTAATATAAACTATCGTTTGTGGTCAATAAGTAAAAGTCAGTAAAAGTTTGTGGTCAGTGAGACTTTTAAATGTGAGAAAAAAGTTCAATAATAATAAAGTTCAATAAAAAAACAAATAAAACAATAAAACAAGCTACCTTATTCATAAATGACCTAGACAACTATGAGATTGGTAGTGAATAATGATCATGTATTACACATTTATGCTCTTTTTAACATGGAAAGAAAAAAGAATACAGGAGTACAGTGAGAACTGGCTGGTACCCACAGTGAAGTTTGATGGTATCAAATTTCTTATAAAGGAATGTATAAGCGCTAAAAGAGTTTGTGCTTAATCAATGTGTAATGAATTTGAATACCATTGTGTGATGTAATGCAAAATCTTGAAACAAAAGATGCTTGACTCCTTTTTTGTCAATGACTCTACATTCTTGCCAGATGAGATTTCAAAAGTATTTCACCCAACCTTAACACAACCCTTGAGGGTGATTTAAATACAACACTTCCCATCAGAAAGGGACCTTAAAGATGTCATTGCCAGATAGTTAAACATAATGTATGTGAAAGTTTGTCTTGAACTTGTACACTTGATGTCAAGAAGGGTCAGAGCAGTATACTTACACCCATGGAGTATATACATACAGGAATATTACAAATGTATTTGTAATTTAATCAAGGGTATACTGTACTCATTTTTCCAACTTTTAAGAAAAAAATGATTGATGGTTGGAGAAGCGATCGTCATTGGAGCTTGAAAGCACGTAGGTGTTGTTTACATACTTGGTTTTGTTCATTTTTGCATCACAGTAGTTGTTAGCAAGGATAAATCTTTTGGAATCTGTTTGCTATTGTTTATTGTACTGTGTAGTGACTTGGTTTCGATCAGCCTAGTTGCTTTGTGTGCTTTTTGTATTGTATTGCACTTAAGTAGTGGGTGTGAATTTGTGGGCGTGGCTATCTGCTGTTTTCACTGAAGCAGGATATTTATTTGACGCTTGCGCTGTCGCGGAAGCGTTTCAGCCTCCTCGTGTGAAGACCAACGAGGGTAAAGGTAAACGATTCATCACCACAAGTACACTCAAATCGGACAACCAACTTGACTTGGTTACTTCTACACATGCAATTGCATCGCTGACAACACTCTTTAAACTTTTCCAGGTTTCTGACCATTTCTTCATTACATTTCATATACACCTTAATAGCACCACCAACCCCTTTACCAGCTTTCTTTCTCCTTCCCTCCTCTGTTGTTTCCTCCTCTCTTCCCTCACCCAAGCAATTCTCATCTCTGGATTTGAATACTGTAACAGACACTTTATGTTCCACTCTAACGTCTTGTCTAAACAATATCTGTCTGCTCTCTTCCAGGGCAGCGCGTGATACTCCCTCTAACCCAGGGGTGGGCAAACTATTTGTCTCACGGGACACATTGGTTTCTTAAAATTGTCAGAGCGCGATACGCGATTGTTGGGGGGGGGGGGGGGGGGGGGGGGGGGGGGGGGGGGGGGGGGGGGGGGTCGTTGCGACACACGTTTACTCTCCACCAAAGCTTCAGCACCACTGCCGCTTGCAGCCGCGACAGAGTGACATTACAGTGCAATGAAATGAAGGAGGTTTAATACAAGTTCGGCGGGCCGGATTAAAAAGACCAATGGGCCGTATATGGCCCACGGGCCGTAGTTTGCCCGCCCCTGGTCAACAATGGTCGAAGAGCAGCTGAAAGAAAATGGCACAAATCAAAAGACCTGTCTGACCTGAGTATGTATCAATCTCTGCTCTCTACCTTTTCTACTGAGGTCCATACTGCTAAATCTTTGCACTTCCACACTAAAATAAACAGCGCTTTCAACCCACGCAAACTTTTCAAAACATTCAATACTCTCCACTGTCCCCCTCCACCACTACCTCTTTAACTGCCAATAATTTTACCAATTTCTTTATTAACAAAACAACAACTATCAGCAGTCAGTTCTCAGCTACACACAAACATGAACTTGAAACATGAACATGAAACCGAACACTGATGCAAACGGAAAAATTCTCCCAACTTTTTCTCCACTCTCCGAGTTAGATGTATCTAAACAGCCACCCAACCACCTGCCCTTTAGACCCCATCCCCTCACATCTTATTAAGCCATCTCTCCTACACTTTTACCAGCACTCAATCACATCATCAACACATCTCTTCACACGGGAACCTTTGCTACCGCACTCAAGCAGGCTCGGGTAACTACACTGCTCAAAAACCCCACAATAAACACATCACTCATTGATAACTTCAATTTACATTTATGCATTTGGCAGACGCTTTTATCCAAAGTGACTTACATTGCATTAAAGATACACATTGACATTCTAATCAGTTCTTTACAATAATTACAGACCTGTCTCTCTCCTACCATTCATATCAAAAACTCATGAATTTGTTATTTTTACCCAAATATCATCCTTTCTCTCAAAGAAAAAACAGTTGGACATCAACCAGTCTGGCTTCAAGAAGGTCCGTTCAAGACTGCATTACTATCAGTCACGGAAGCTCTAAAGAGTGCAAAAGATGATTCCAAATCATCATTGAGTTCTCATTTCTCATTCTTTTAGATCCATCTGCTGCCTTCGACACAGTTAACCATCATATCCTTTTGTCCACCCTCTCGTCACAAGGTATCACAGGAATTCTGCTTCACTGGTTTGATTACTATCTCCCAGATTGGTCCTTCATCATCAGACGTACCAATAAAAGATAAAGACGGTAGAATTTTGACTTCTGAGAAAGACCAAGGAAAAAGATGGACTGAGCATTTCAAAGAGATCTTAAATAGGCCACCACCAGAAGATGAACCAACAATAGAAGATCCTGAGACTGAGCTAGATATCAGCACTGATCCACCAGAAATTAATGAAATCATTACATCAATCAAAGACCTAAAAAATGGCAAAGCTCCAGGCATTAATAACTTGAATGCTGAATTATTCAAAGCAAACCCGATCATAACAGCTAATATACTTCAACCCTTATTCTGTGACATATGGAGACAGTTCAAAAATCCAACTGATTGGAACAAAGGAAAGATCATTAGGATACCGAAAGGTGATCTCAGTAATTGTAACAATTGGAGAGGTATTACTCTACTATCTATACCTAGTAAGATACTAGCAAAGATAATCATCAAAAGAATATCAAATGCTATTGACAGTAAACTGAGGAATGAACAAGCAGGATTTCGTAAAGGAAAAGGATGTATTGACCAGATTTTAATTCTAAGGAATATAATAGAGCAATGTAATGAATGGCAACGGCAGCTACACATTAACTTTGTAGACTTTGAAAAAGTTTTTGATAGCCTTCACAGAAACAGTTTATGGAAAATCTTACGATCTTATGGAATTCCAACTCACCTTATCAAACTTGTTCAAGCCTTTTATGAGAATTTTTAATGTTCTGTTGGAAACACTGAGCTCTACTTTCCAGTAAAAACGGGCGTAAGACAAGGATGCGTAATGTCATCAGCACTCTTTATAATTGCAATCGACTGCCCCAAACAATCAATACACCACGTGGTATCAGATATGGAACGTTCACATTTCTGGAAGATCTTGACTTTGCAGACGAACTAGCTCTATTATCACACACTCATCAACATCTCCAAGAAAAAAACATCACAACTTCAAAAATTCTCTGGACAAATTGGATTAAAAATCAACATAAAAAAAGACAGAAGTTATGGTACTGAACAACAACAGCGATACATCAGTGCAATTGAACGAAGTAAATCTAAAGATCTGTGAAACATTTACATATTTGGGTAGTACAGTCAAAACTGATGGAGGAACAGATACCGATATAAATAAAAGGTTAGCAAAGGCAAGAGCTGTGTTTAGTAACCTAAATAGAGTCTGGAAATCTAGCCAATACACTACAAGAACAAAGTTGAAGTTGTACAAGAGCTGTGTCTTACCAACTCTACTTTATGGTTCAGAATGCTGGCGTACGTTCCATACCAAGAGCTTGAGAAGAATCATGAAAATCTTTTGGCCTAACAAGATCGCAAACAATGAACTTCTTAGAAGATGCCACACAGAAGACAAGAGCACAATAATAAAGAAAAGACGTTGGAGGTGGATTGGCCATGTACTAAGAAAAGAGCCAAACAATTTGACTAAAATAGCCTTACACTGGACACCTGAAGGCAAAAGGCGAAGAGGAAGACCTAAGATAACATGGTGGCGTACTGTGGAGGCAGAGATGAAAGATGCGAACCAAACCTGGGGAAGTCCTCTAAGACTGGCAAAGGACAGACAAAAGTGGAAAGACTTCGTTGCTGCCCCACATGCCAGAAAGGCGTAATGGGAAGAAGAGAGAGAGAGAGATTGGTCCTTCAGGGTTGCATGGTGCGGGGTGGTCTCCAAAGAATGGCAACTGATTACCGGTGTTCCATAGGGCTCAGTCCTTGGACCACTTCTCTTCTCCGTGTACACCACATCACTGGGTACCATCATACGAGCACACGGATTCTCCTATCACTGCTACCAGATGATCCCACAGTCGCTGCCAGAATCACAAGCTGCCTACCGAACATCTCAATATGGATGAAAGAGCATCATCTGCACCTCAACTTGGCCAAGACAGAGCTTCTCATCTTTCCTGCCATTACAACTCTACTTCACCATCCAGATCGGCTCCTCAGCGATTATCCCATCAAGGTCCGCTAGAAATCTTGGAGTGATTTTTGAGGACCAGCCAATCTTCAAGGATCACATCGCAAAGACGGCTATGTCATGCAGGTTTTTCACTTCACAACATCAAAAGGACCAGGCCTATGCTGACAGAGCAAGCAACACAACTTCTGGTGCAGGGCATAGTAATTTTCAGGCTTGATTATTGCAATGCCATTTTGGCTGGACTACCTCCTAGTGCAATCAAACCCCTGCAACTGATCCAGAACGCCGCAGCTCGTCTGGTCTTCAACGAACCCAAAAGGACCCACGTCATGCCACTCTTCATCTCTCTGCACTGGCTCCCACCTGCAGTCTACATCAAATTCAAAGTACTGACACTTGCTTACAGAACTAACACAGGCTCAGCACCATCATACTTCCACTTGCTACTTCAAATCTACACACCTACCAGAAACCTCAGATCGATCAACGAGCGACGACTCGTGGTACCTTCACAGAGAGGCAAAAAACACTCAAGAACATTTTCGTTCAATATTCCTTGTTGGTGGAACGATCTTCTTGCCTTCATCAGGAATGCAGAATCCTTGGCAATATTCAAAAGACAAAAAATTCACCTTTTTCACAAGCAACTAACATGGCACACATGCACACACCATCTCAATCACATTTATATATATTTATATATATATATAAACCTTGCTCTGTTCCCCAGGCTTGTACTATTTGTATGTGTAATGTTTGAAACTTTGTATTGTAAGCACTCTTGTGTACTTTTTCATCCTCAGGATGAATCGCTTTCTGTATACTTCAAATTATAAGTTGCTTTGGATAAAAGCGTCTGATGAATAAATGTAAATGTGATTTATTTCTTTGACAGTTATTGATGAGAGGTTTTTCTGTTTTTATTAAATCTAATATGTCAGGGATTAGAGCGGGCTCAGGGACTAGAGGGAGCTCTGGGGCTGAAGCAGACTCAGGGGCTAAAGTGCACTCTGGAGCAGACTCTGGTACTGTTAAGCATTCTGGAACAGGCTTGGGGATTGGAGCAGGGTACTCTGGGTACTAGGGCACTCTGGAGCAGGGTCTGAGACATGGGAGAGTACTAGGGCTTGCTCGGCAACTAGAGGACACTCTGAAGCAGGCTCAGAGATTAGGGAGAGTTCTGGAGCAGGCTTAGGAAGTAGAAGGTACTCTGGAACAGACTCTGGGACCAGGGAGAGTTCTGGAACAGGCTTTTGGACTTTAGGGAACTCTGGAGAAGGCTCTGGGACTTGGGAGAGGAATGGAGCTTGCTCAGGAACTAGAGGGCACTCTGGAGCCAACTCTGGGACTAAGGAGAGTTCTGGAATAGGCTTGAGGTCTAGAAGGAGTTCTGGAGCAGACTAAGGGACTACGGAGAGTTATGGAGCTGGCTCAGGGACTAGGGAGAGTAATGGAGATGGCTCAGGAACTAGGGAGAGTTATGGAGCTGGCTCGGGAACTAGGGAGAGTAATGGAGCTGGCTAGGGGACTAGGGAGAGTAATGGAGCTGGCTCGGGAACTAGGGAGAGTAATGGAGCTGGCTAGGGGACTAGGGAGAGTAATGGAGCTGGCTAGGGGACTAGGGAGAGTAATGGAGCTGGCTCGGGAACTAGGGAGAGTAATGGAGCTGGCTAGGGGACTAGGGAGAGTAATGGAGCTGGCTATGGGACTAGGGAGAGTAATTGAGCTGTCTATGGGACTAGGGAGAGTTCTGGAACAGCCTCAGGGACTAGGGAGAGTACTGGAGAAGTTATGTGTGTATTCCACAAACACAGCAATGCAGTGGCCAACACAGTCCTAGCCACATACTCCGATGAGCACTCCAGAATGTCTCACCAGAGTGTTCTTCTCACAAGCTGACAGAGAATTCAAACACACTGGGGCAGGTTGTGTGATGAATATCGGGTAACTGTTGACATGAACTAAGACTTAAAAATGCGTCTACAATATATATTAATCTTATAGTTAAGGCTAATTTCAACAATTGCCTAATATATTGTTGACATCAAATGTTAAATTAAATGAACTATGAACAATTTCTATTAGCTGCAACCAAATGTTTGCAGGAGAGGGTTGTAATGGCCCCAAATTCAGCAGAAGTGCATAGGGCTCAAGACAGCCAGGAACCTCGAAGTTGTGATTAATGATCAATTAAACTTCAGACCACATTGCTACAACTGCCTGATCCTGCAGATTTGTCTTATACAACCTTATAGGAAGATCAAAACATTACTAGCATGCATGCTACACAACTTCATGCCGAAGCACTTGTTCTATTCAGACTAGAATATTGTAATATTCAAGCAAGTATTCATTAATATATAGAAGAATACCTTTATGTTCAGATGGGTTGTACTTATTTATGCCAAAGGCAGTATATGGCGATATTTGCATTCAGTAAAATCAGATCTGAAAACACGTAGGTGGGTAACATGATAGCATGCCATTCATTCACATTTCAGTTTTGTGGTATCGAATGTCTGGGAACTGGAAATCCCAGTTTCACTTCACACATTCAGTAAGATTTTGAAATTTTTGTAAAAGAGGTCACTTATGCTCACCTGCATGTATCTGATCACAAAAAAAATTGTACTGACCCTAAATCTTTGTTAAGGGCCAGTCACACAGCCGATCACGCACAAATCACTCACAAAACACGCACAGATTAGGTTTGTGCGTGCTTGTGCGTCGAGAAATTGACCAAAGTATTCCACGAACATTCGACGCACGTCCGACGCATGAATCACATGCGGTGTTCATGAGTGATATGAAAGTGGGGCGTCAATGGACGTGCGCGGTTTCGAACCAGTTGCAACGCATAAGCACTGACGGCCGACGCGTATCCCGCGCATAGTCACGCATCCTCGACGCATAAACTACGCACGCCGACTCATGTATAACAAAAATTTTGAACCGTTCAAAACTCAAAATCACACACAAACCGCCTTCGACGCACATCCACTTACAATCACTGATGGTCCACCTTCGTTCCACCGACGAAATACGCATACGACGCACGCTCCGCGCAGATGTGCGTAATTCGTGCGTGATTCATGCGTTTTCGCTGTGTGGCTGGCCCTTTAAGATGAACATGTCTATGTAATCCTTTTTGTGTCCTATTAATACAACACTCAGCTATGACTGCACATAATCACCTGTATTCAATTACAATTTATTTCCCTTACAAAGACTATTATTTAAACCAACCTTAACACAATTGGGCACTTGTGGGAGATTTTGTAGGCAACACTCCCCATCAAACAGGGCACTTAATGATGTCATACTCCAGGAGTTATTCAGAATATTTGTAAAAATTTGTCATGAACTTGTAAACTTGATGTCAAGTAGGGTCAGAGCAGTATACCTACAGTGATTGAGTACATACATACTAGAATATTACACATTTAAGTTAATCAAGGGTGTTCACTTCATTTTTGTGTGCATTATGTTTTGTCATCTACAACCCCTTCCAGATAGAGGGCTGATTGTGCAGTCAAAAAATACTGCGCGGGTTCTATGATTTGCTGCATAACAAATGAAGTTCACCATCTGCAGTAGATCAGTAACATTCTCTTCCCCCATAGCAAACTAGGCCAAGTAATTCTTTATTTAATTCATTTGTTAAGTAGGCTACATTTAATGTTTTATTTATTTTTTGTATGATTTATTTTCTTTTTACTACGTTACGTAGATTACAAAACAGTGATATCTGTCAGGTTTTTATTTCCGATTTATTTATTTTATAAGCAATTCCGTTAAGTATTGGGTAACAGTTGACATGAACTAAAACTTAATGCTTCAACAGCATTTAATTGTCTTAAAGTTAATATTAATTTCAACAGTTAATAATACATTATTAAAATCAAATGTTAAATTGAATTAACTGTGAACAAACTTGAACAGCTGAATGTTTATTTACTGACATTAAACAATTGCTTATTGCTAGTTCATGTTAGTTAATACAATAACTAATGTTACCCAATTAAACTTAAAGAATGATTGTAAAGTGTTACTGTTTTATCTCTGTTATTTTAAAAACATTTATCATAGCCCTAATATTAGTGTAATTTTTTATTTTACAATTTCTACAAGTTGCAACAGAATATTTGTGGGACCCATTCTTATAAACAATTACTATTCTATTTACTCTTCTTTTTTTTAAGTGCCGTGTTGACCAGCAGGACTCGTCACAGCACTAACAGTTTTGCCCAATTGTTGTTTTGATACAATACAATTTTGTCATCTTCTATATCTTAATGAATACTTGCTATTAAAATTCACGGAAATAATACCTTTATGTTCAGAAGGGTTATACTTATTATGCCAAAGGCAGTATATGGCGATATTTGCATTCAGTAAAAACAGATATTAAAACATGTAGGTGGGTAACATGATAACATGCCATTCATTCACATTTCAGTTTTGTGGTATCGGCTGTTTCAGTTATGCAATTTTCAACTGAGGGCTTCCCCTCAGCTACTCTTCCTCATTCAGTAAGATTTTGAAATGTTTGTAAATCACTTATGCTCACCAAAGCTAGATTTATCTGATCAAACATACAGTAAAAAGGGTAATATTGTGAAAAAGTATTACATTTAAAATGCTTACTTTGAAATACCTTTGATTATTTAATGCATCATCCTAAATAATAATTATATATTGACACCAAACCTTTGAATAGTAGTGTACAAATAAAGATGAACATGTGTAATAATTGTTGTGTCCTGTTAATACAACACTGAGATATGACTGCAACATAAATCACCTGTATTCAATTACAATTTATTTCCCTTACAAAAAAAAAAAAACAATAACAGTCATCAAGATGGAATACACTATGGTGTAGTGACCAAAATTAAGTTTAACAGAAATAAAGCGTTCAATGCTACACTAGAGAAATAATGACCAGAATGTTGTTTATAAGCCTAAAACTCAAGTACCCGATAAAAAGCATGAAAAATTACCAAGTCATGAGATTTTTAACTGCCAAAAGAGAATGCTGACCACAATGTTGCTCTTCAGCTGACATGTGTAAAAGCTTCCACCAAAAGGCAGTTTCTCTACCGTGTTTCTTTTAAATACCCTTACAAACAAGTATGAACAGCAGCTTAATTAAATACTGCTTTGCTTCATTTCCACTCAGAGTCCATCAGCCCTCTACTATCCGTTTCAACATAGATCCCAAGCCACCTTTAGCCAGCTGTAGAGGTGTCAACTTTTCCTTGTTCTCAATGTAGATGCTGGCACCATGTTCCACAAGGAGTTTTGCAGCCTCTGCTCGCTCTTCATCACATGCAAGATGACTGGAAAAAACAATACAAAATGTTCATGAAGGTATCTATACATAACGAGCAATAAAGAAAAAAAACACGACACAGTGGTTCTACTCTACTTACAGTGGCGTGTTTCCTTCTGAGTCTTGAATGTTGGTAGACGCGCTCTCTTTCAAAAGAAGCTGAATGAGTCTGTAGTTGCCCTTGGCAGACGCTCTGTGCAGAGGTGTGGATTGTAGTTTATCCGTTGCATTTGGATCGGCACCGTTTTCCAGCAGAATCTGGGCTATCTGTTAAAAAGAATAAGCTGACATTATTATTAACATAAAATGTTATACAATTTTCAGAAAGATTTTTGTAATCATTTTAGAGAACTCTTTAAAAATAGAGCAGGCAATATATTCATATTGAAAAAATGAATGCAAGATAATTAATATAAAATGTTTAACAATTTTCAGAATAAATTTAATACAATTTTGATTTTTTTTTAAAGAGAGCCAGCAACATATTAATATAACATGATTACAACAATTTTCAAAACAACCAAGTAATAATTTATTTTAACTGATAAAAGGAGCTGGCAATACATTAATATAAATAAGAATGTTAATATAAGTTAGAAACAATTATGTAAAAATTGAATATAACATTTATTTAGAACATGAATAGAATTTAGAACAATAAGATTAAAGTTTCAAAATTTTCAGGAAGAGTAATAATTTTATATAAATATAATAATCATTTAATATAAACTTAATACAATGCATGTGAAGTATCTATGCTTACATGTGTGATACCAAAGACAAATCTCCACCCAGTGACAAAGAGAATGTACAATACAGTTATATCACTAAACGCTTTGATAAAAAAAGCTGGCAATATACTCATAAAAATTCATATGAGATAAAATTAATAAAATAAAAAGGCATCACAATTTTAAGAAAGATTGTAATATTAAAAAACAAGGGTAAAATCGACCTCATATCGATCTTTAGATGCTGCATAATGTAGTGCCGTACAACCATTCTGGTTCACAGAGTTCAGCTGAGCTCCTTTGGATATTAAGGATCTGACAATTTCTTCTCTCCCAGCAGATGCTGCAATATGAAGAGGAGTCCAACAGGCCTGGAATTATATAAAACGGTCAAGAACTCCACCAAGAGGAAATGCAGTGAATGACAAAGTGTCTACTCTTAGACATGCAAGCACACGGTCCTGATGTCACGCATGGGCTGAAGATCATCTTCATCAGCCTCCTGCACTGAACCACAAACAATGCTGACTCACATCATCCTCGAGATTGACTTCAACTCCAAGATCCAGCAGAAACAGCACGATATTCGCATGTCCAGCAGAACAAGCCCAATGCAGAGCAGTCCTGCTGTCCTGTGAGAAAGAGCAGCATTCAGAAGCGCACTTATACACCATATAGCATCAAGCTAACAGCACTTTCTCTCATACCTGGTCTGTTTTCGTCGCTAGAGAGCCGTCAGACAACACGCACTTTTTAAGTTCATCAAACTTTCCAGTGTAAGCTAAATTACAGATTTCTACATTTGATACACTTCCCTCCATCTCAAGACTTTTGGGGAGAACCGGTGTGACAATTCAGCCTGAAGGACCCCGCCCCAAAAACACAAGCTTCAATGCCATTGGATAAAACAATTTGCTTAGATGCCGCAGAATGGTGCCTGTTTAAAACAAATCTCTCTTTCTACCAATTCAATTTCAATTCAGAAAGCTTTGTTGGCATGACAAAAAAGATACATTTTGTATTGCCAAAGCATTAAGACAACATAGAAAATGGAACATGAACATGGAACATTTGGTAAAATATATGAGAAAGAGTGAAAATAAAATAATGATAAAATACAATTTGAAAAATTAAAGTAGATAAAGAAAATAATTATATTAAAGCTCTCACTCTCTCTCTCGCTCACACACTAAAAAAGAGACACGTTCCTTATATTTATGGACTTTGCAGATTACTTTTTAAAAACATGTATGTTGTTGTTTATTCTGAAACAACATTTCTTTTGGCTTTGTATTACATTCTGATGTAAAATACAAAGACTGACTGTGAGAAATTATAAAATAATTCAGGTTTAAAGACCCACCTTATTATACAAAATGTGATATAAATTATACTATTTTATAAATGTACTAATTTAGCTTATCTTGTAATATGTAATCATTTTTATTAATAAATTGTATTATAATTTACAAATTCATAAATATAAATGTACTAATAGATTGCAAACTAGTGGTCATGCTGAGAAAAAATAAATAAATATTTTATATATATATATACACACACACACACACACACACACACACACATACATACATAAACACACTCACACACGGTGTGTATTTTTATTCCCCGTGGAGTTTCTATCTCTGGGAACTTAGAACGACGGCGCCGGTTTCCAGCGGAACAATAATCGTGAACACACTCATTTGAGCACATTGATGTCCCTCGATGTTCGATTTGTTTGTTTTTCAAAGTAAAATAAATCAAATCTAACATTTCGCCCGGAATCACACCTTTCGAGGTGGGCATAAACTACGACTTTATTAAATTCTCTCACATATCGTCATTTTACATAGTGCAGCTTTGTTTTCATCTGGCTCGAACCTATACATTTTAAAACGCATAGGTAATTGTGTGTTTCATTAATAGTTTGGATACTAAACACTCCGAGCATCGGTACGTTCAGCAGCATGGCCGCAGCGACGGTGGTAAGTCTGTTCAATGATCTCACCGTTCATCGAGTAATCTTCTCGATTCGTTTACTAACTTTACCCATCAATTCTGTTCGATGAATCAGGACTTCAGGGCTCAAGTCGATCAGTCGTGCAGATACTCGGAGGAATTCGTCAATATCTATTACGAGTGTATGGATAAGAAAAGAAGGGTATGCTCAAATCAGATTTACACTTATATATGTGTGTGTATATGTGATTAAAACATCTCTCTCTTTCTCTCCCCCTCAAGCAATTCAATTCAGAAAGCTTGACAAAAGAAATAATTTTTGTATTGCCAAAGTATTAAGACAACATAGAAAATGAAACATGTAATGTTTAATCTCATGAGATGTTCCCCTCCTCTCTCTCTCTCTCTCTCTCTGTGTGTAAGTGTGTGCTGATGTATTAATTCAAACTCTTTGTCATAATGACTGTTCTCTTTTAGACTCTGACGAGGTTGTATCTGGATAAAGCGACGCTGGTGTGGAACGGCAATGCCGTGACGGGACAGGATGCTCTCAGTGAGTTCTTCGAGTCTCTCCCCACCAGTGAGTTTCTGGTGCACACTCTCGACTGCCAGCCTGTGCATGGTATGAAAACCAACACTACATTACTTCACTTCTTGATCATACATTCACTCTAATACTAATACATTTTATTTTTATAAAACCAACTCATGTACTGCCTTGTAAGTTAAAATCAATACTACTTTCTGTTTTTTCAATAGAACAAGCAACTCAGGGCCAAACAACTTTATTGGTGGTTACAGCTGGTTCTGTGAAATTCGAAGGAAACAAACAGAGATACTTCAACCAGAATTTCTTATTAACCGCCCAAGCTTCTCCGAACAGCGACCAGCCCGTATGGAAGATCGCAAGCGATTGTTTTCGCTTTCAAGACTGGGCCAACTGAATTGTTGCTTCAATTTTTATTTTGTATAGTTTTTCTTTTTTGTAAAGTCATTACAAGTATGTATTGTAAATAAGAAGTGACTTCTAAAAAATGGAACGCCACAAAAGTTGAGTAGAAAACGATTTTACTTGTCCTCAGTGTGTATAGGATACAGTGGATAACAGAACTCACAATAAAAATAATAAATAAGCATCATAGAACATTCTACAAGCAAATTCACAATTTCTCATTGCAAACACGTGACTGCTGTGTATTCCTGCTTATGGTGGTGATAGAAACCCTGAGGGCCGTGGCGGAAAAATCACTCCAAAAGGGATGAAACAACTTGCTGAACTTGTTAGATTGATGGCTATTAATTGAACGATGGCTAAAAATCCCTGACCAAAAGAATAGTGCAAATGATAAAATGATTATAAATAAAATACAATTCCTAGAATAAAACAAGCCGAGATGTTACAGATTACAGTGCCTGTACAAAATCATACTTTCTCAAAATAAAACCAATAAATAAGGGTAAAAATGAAATGTGTAGCTTGGACCAAATAAATTAATATACAGAATACAATATTAATGGCAAAATTCATATTGTGCTGCTGAAGTTATGAACAATTTTTTTTCTTCCTTTTTAACTTTATGCATTAAGTATTGAGAACTGTTAATATTTTACCAAATAAATAAAAAGCCTGCAGAAGTGGGATTTGAAAGGGATAAGAGTTTGTGACAATCAGATGCTGTTACCACAAAAAATTGTGGTTTAAAAACAAACAAACAGATGTAATACAAACTTTACCGCAGTGGTGTAGGGAATATTACTACTAAAAGAATAAAATAAAAGTTTCCCTTCATTTAACAGCACAAATAAGCAACAAATCACTTGCCAGTCATGTCAACCTGTCCTGAGTCATTCCATAAGCAAATCTGTACTAGCAAATGTGTAAATTAAACAAACAAAAAAACTCATTAGTAAATGAAGCTTGTTTGTAACCACTATGAAGACACTGACGCACAAGGAATCGAATTATAGTTCACAGCCCCAAAAAAGTTTTACATTTTAAAATAGTGACCAATCAGAAGGCACAAAAACATCACTATATATTATTTGCCTCTAAAAGGAGGCAGAGTTCCGCAGTGCAATGACTTCACCTCCGCTAGCAGTTTTCAATCTCTTATCAAACCAAGCTAATAAACTAAACTTTTAGTTTTTTGACAGAAAATATTTCACACACACACACGTTGGGAACAAAAACAAAAAAGCACGAGGTGATGGCAGTATATCGCTGTTGTATGGTTGAAATCCTCTTCACAAGAGCCTCTCTTTGTATACTAAAAAGAGAAATGAGTGGAAACTTTATGGTGGATAAGATGAATATCGTCCCTTGTTCAACAGGTCTCAAGCTACTCTGCTACAACTAATCGTAAACTATTTCACAGCAGAGAGACAACAGAGCTCTGCACGAAGAGCCCACAAAGCTCAGGAATAAAGATACAAATACCAACATTGTTCGTCTTCGAAAATGTGCACGTCACTAAGCAATGGGCAGTGGTGAACATTGTGGCAAAAGGTGATTTTTAACATTTATTGATATACAGCAACGTTGCACGGTGAGGAACTGATGAAGAGGTCTTTGGCTTTGATAGAAATCCTACTTGTGGCCATACATTCTTTCGATATCATTGAGATAGTGGTTCTTCAGTTCCTTCCTCTTCAATTTGAATGCGTCTGTCACCAGGCCCGTTTCAGGGGTCCAAGGCTCTGGACTCAGATGGACCATCACTGGGATCTCAAAGCGCTGGAGATGAACTAGAATTATGGAAAGATTATTAGAAAACAAAGTTCTGAGACTGACATTTCTTACAATTCCATTTTATGTGCATTACCGTACATAAGTTTGGGGTCTGTTCGGTTTTTTGTTTTTGAAAGAAGTCTATTATGCTCAACGAAGTTGTAAGGCTTTAATATTTTTTTTAAATTGTAATCATATTTCACAATAACTCTGTTTGATGTAAAACATTTTTTTTAATCTAATTTATTCCTGTGATGCAAAACTGAATTTTCAGCTTCTTTACTTGCATCACATGATCCTTCAGAAATGCTTATTTTCTGCTCTAAAAACATTTCTTATTATTATCAATGTTGAAAACAGCCGTGCTGCTTAATATTTTTGTTTATACATTTTTTCACAGGATTCTTGAGTGAACAGAAAAAGAAAAAAACAGCATTTATTTGAAATGGAAATATTTGTAACATTATAAATGTCTTTGTTACATGTGATAAATTGAATACATCCTTGCTGAATAAAAGTATTAATTTCTTTTACAAAATGTAACTGAACCAAAACTTTTATACGGTAGTGTTTAAGAAGAGTTAAGGTCAAGTATGCACAAAGTCTAATGAACTAAACAACCCCATAAACAACAATATTAAACATTTGAGCTATTTGTTGGTAAAAAAAATAAATAAATAAAAATAATAATAATATAAATATATATATATATATATATATACACTAAAATGTATTTACAACAAATGTAATATTGAATTCTTGACATACTCAGAATTGTTTCTGTATTAGATTTTTTTTTCATAAATAAAATATAAAAATGAAATAAAACATTTAAATTAAAAAATAATAATATTGAAGCACATTTTTTGTGCAAAAATTCAGACTTGGTATTCAGCAGGCCTTCAGGTGACTCATTCTAATTAGCTTGAGTAAATGTTTCACTTTTACACCATGTTCCTTGCAACAAAACCTGGAAGTTACACTCACTTGAAGTTGCGACTTCTTTAATTTCTCTCAAAACTTCCCTTTCCATTACTGGGTGGTTGCAAATCTCTTCCCATGTGCCTTCAATGCCTTTCTGATGGGCGAGAGCCGTCAGCTTCTTCTGATTTGGAACAATGAAGCTGATAACGTAGTTCTGGTCACTGGTGGGCAGAGAGAGAGAAACAATTGGTCTGATACAGTACATCTGCTGTTCTAAAGAGAGGACCTTTTGTTACGGTCAGTAACATCCCATACGCGTCAGACGAAGCCGAGTGCACAAACCTGTTTGCGTAAGCGCAGATGTTGTCAATGAGAGAGCAGTTCTTCAGAGCTGACTCAACTTTGCCTAAAGACACATACTCCCCAGCTTGAAGTTTCACAAGGTCCTTCTTACGATCTAGGAGTTACAAAATATATGTGCATAACACAGATGGATAAAATAAATGTATGATTTTGACGTCCTTATGATGCTGAATCTAGACATACCAACAATCTGAAGACAGCCATCAGGGTGCATCTCGCCAATATCTCCAGTGCAGAACCACCGCTGTCCGTCCTGATCCACATAGAAGTCGTCATTGTTACAGTTCTCGCTCCTGTAGTAGCCCATGGTTACATTAGGACCTCCGATGAGGATCTCACCACGGGGATGAGGCTTGTCGTGCTTTGTATAGCCGCCTGAAAGAAAGGAGATTATGTGAATCACGACAGCTGTAGCAATAACTAAAAGATAAAAGAACAGCTCACCTGAAAATGACAAATCTTACCCTTTTTATTTTATTTGTCTTTTCAAATCTGTATGTTGTTATTGTGTTTCTTACATAGATCATTTTTATGCAGCTCAACACGCAACAGCACAGAGAAACAGTTAGTAATTTAAACCATTACAAGTATTACTTCAGCAGTATTTATCAATACTTTTAATATTTTCAGTTTTTTTAATATGTTATATATTTCAGTTTTAGTAATTCTATTACTAAAACTTAAGTGTTAAGTTTTTCAATTTTGAATAGTTTTAGTTAACAGGAACACTGCTTAGCTGAAGCTCACGAGATCACATATATTATTACATTTACGCATTTAGCAGATGCTTTTATCCAGTGACTGGTAAACATTTGATCAGTTCATGCATTTCCAAGGACTGAACTCATGACCTTCCCATCGTTTTCACCATGTTCTACTGTCAGAGCCACATGCTGAAATAGAAGCAAGCAATGGCACACTGCAAGCTTCAGTGAACACTCTGTTCCTCAAAGCTATTGAATGACTTCAGAATACTTGGTTTATAGTGTGCATGTCTATGGCATTTATTTTCATCCTTTTAAAGCTTGATAACCAAGATAGTCAATTTGTACTTTTTTTTTAATGGCAAGAACTGTGTAAAATTTTAAATATCTAATTTGCGTGGTGTAAAAAAAGAAAAAAGTAGTTTATATATATATATATACACACATACACACACACCTAAAGGATTATTAGGAACACCATACTAATACTGTGTTTGACCCCTTTCGCCTTCAGAACTGCCTTAATTCTACGTGGCATTGATTCAACAAAGTGCTGAAAGCATTCTTTAGAAATGTTGGCCCATATTGATAGTAAGCATCTTGCAGTTGATGGAGATTTGTGGGATGCACATCCAGGGCACGAAGCTCCCGTTCCACCACATCCCAAAGATGCTCTATTGGGTTGAGATCTGGTGACTGTGGGGCCATTTTAGTGCAGTGAACTCATTGTAATGTTCAAGAAACCAATTTGAAATGATTCAAGCTTTGTGACATGGTGCATTATCCTGCTGGAAGTAGCCATCAGAGGATGGGAACATGGTGGTCATAAAGGGATGGTCAGAATTAATGCTCAGGTAGGCCGTGTCATTTAAACGATGCCCAATTGGCACTAAGGGGCCTAAAGTGTGGCAAGAAAACACCCCCACACCATTACACCACCACCACCAGCCTGCACAGTGGTAACAAGGCATGACGGATCCATGTTCTCATGTATGTATGTATGTATGTGTGCGCGTATGTATGTATATATATATATATATATCTCTATCTATCTATCTCATTCAGATTTGGAACAACATGAAGTTGAGCATGTATAACTTGTAGTGGAGTACTTCTTTAAGATTTTAACAAGTAGTTAAATGGAATAGGGTACAATGACCAACCTTCAGCCCAGTCTTTCAGCTTGACCTCACAGCAAATCAAAGGCGCTCCTACTCGTCCTGTGCTATAGTCTGCAACTGCAAAACAGAGGAAACCAATGTCAGAATTACTGCCACATTCACAGCATGAAGCATTGGGACTCAAAACCAGAATGTCTATTTACACCAACTCTGGCCACTGACGTGATTTGGCAAGAAAAATTACGGAAGACACCAGATTGTCAACAGTAGCAATAATTTTAACGCATATTTGACCCATGTTCAAATTCGTCTTTTTGCCAAACTTGCACTTATCAGATAGGAAAGGTTTAAAAAAATGTTTTTTAAATATATTTGAAGTGGAAATAAAGGTTGCTTAAAAATAAACTGTTTATTGGTTAGCATAGGTGTAGGGAGGGCTTTATTCCCAATAATATTTTTAATTAAACCAACTCATAACCAAAACATGCTACTATAGAAAAACATTTAATTTAAAACAACACTGTAACAACAAATAGTATCTGCCACAATTTAGAAATATAAGTTGCATCCAACCATTTACACATTACAAAATAAATGCTATTTTTTACATGGTGTAAATAGAATCTATCGCTATTTTCACTTAGTATAAATAGAGTCTAGCATCTACTTGCCTTCAGTTATAGTGCCTGCTCCACAGGTCTCAGTAAGACCGTATCCTTGACCAACCGGACAGCAGAAGCAGATGTTCATGAAGCGCTGAGTGGCGGGAGATAGAGGTGCTCCTCCGGACAGCATCATACGCACCTTCCCACCCAGCAGACCTCTGACCTTCTTAAACAAACTAAACACACATCAAGGAACAAAGACGATTAAAACTCCAGACTCATTAACAAGAGCAAATGTGATTAACGGATAACCTATTTTCATCTCGTCTTACATATTGCACAGGGGCGCATCATAACCCTTTTTGATCTGCTTGAGCTTGTAGTCGTAAGCCAGTTTGAACATGGTTCTCTGCATGTAGCTCATCTCCTGCACCTTACTCATGACGTTCTTATTGATCCGGTCCATTATTTCCTGACAGAAGAAATTAAAGTGTGAGACTTTAACTTGACTGAAGTGAACAAAGAAAGATGATAATGTATAGAGAAGTCCGACTTACAGGTACGGCTGCCATTAGAGTAGGTTTCAGCACACTGCAGTCACCTTTACTTCCCTTCTTAATTTTAGTTGACTACAAAGCAGAAACAAGCCATTCAATCATCTAAGATTAACATCATTTAATTATTTTGTAAAAACCTCACAAATCTGCGTAAATGTGTGACTATGTTTATCTGACCCAGTAACAAATTGAAGTACGGTACCTGATCAGACAATGTTTGTGGTGTGGAATAGCCGATCCTGCAGCCATACGTTACACACGAGATCTCAGCCGTCATTTCCAGCACATGAGCAAGAGGAAGATAGGCAATATATGTATCCTTCGGCCTGTGAAAGCAATCAGGCAAATTAATATAAAACCACCACTCAGTTTCAGTCAAGCACTTTTGCGCTGCAACTGTTGGGTACCAGAAGTAAAAATTCCATTCATTTTCCCCATTGAGGAACTGATTTTAAACTAGAACTTACAAAGCTTTGTTAACGGACTCTTTAACGTCATCGGGCTGCATTACTACAATCTTTTGTTTAACAGCAGGACTTCTGTTTAAAGACGACATTACCTGCATTGAGTCTGCAAAGACATTTTCTCCAGGAAAATGAAACTAGAAAATCAAGAAGACTTAAGCATCCACCCACTAACGCGAAGCACTGAGTGAACGTACACAGTCTTGTAGCCTGATTTTCAAATACTTTTAGCTTCAAATCAATTCACCTCATAGCTGGTTGGTTTGGTTTAAGCCTATACAGAATTTATACAGTGGAACCCACTTATCTCGACCTCGGTTAACTCGCCAACCCTGTTATGTTGACGTTTTTTAAGTGGAACCGCCAAACGTCGATTCTTTTATGTTGCCGAACTCTCTCGAGCACAAAAGATGGCCACTTAACATCCCCATGACTAATGATAGTACCAAGTTCACTGCGCATGCGCCGAGTTTGCGTTGCACGTGCATCACGGTCTGTACGGTGGCTCACTCCAGTGATTGTTCACTCACTCTTGCGGCGCGGCGCAGTGCCGTGCAGCCGCAGAACAAGTCACGCAAAAATCAATCCTTGCAGATGCTATCTTGGAAGAGGAAGCACAGGAGTTTGCCATCGCTGTCCAGGAATTCCCAGATTATACTGGCATCGACAAAGACATCGTTACTGATAGAAGCATTTTTTTTCAAACGGACAGTTAAAGGCAAAAAGTAACAAAGCATTTTAGACTTTAAAGAATCCATAGTAACCACGTGTGAAATACTATCAGAACTGTGTCAGAGCGAAATGACTCTGTTATGAGCGAATGTGTTTGTGTGTTGTGACTGTTTACGCTGTGAGCGAAATTGTGTTTGCAATGTTGGAGAATATAATTAAAGGTTTGTATGGAGAATCGAAGGTGTTTTTATTGTATACTGGTAAATCTCTGCTGTTAGTCTGTGCACATATGCCTTTTGTTGTCAGCAAACATATAGTGTATGTACATTTTTATAGCATGCCGATCACTTCATCAAATAAATCGGCATATTGGCTTTTGGTCATCTCAATCATCGGTTATCTCGATGCTTTTTTGCAATCCCCCCCAAGGCCGTTGACATAACCGGGTTCCACTGTATATATTTTTAAAATCCCTATGAGGAAAATTAATGGGATCAATACTTCTGGAACCATGAGCACTGAAAGAGTGGGCGGCCACTGTTGCACTTTATTTCTCATTATACACACCCCAAACCAGGTATCCTCTCGCATTGGCCTGCCATTCCAGCAATCAGGTTACTGTGGATGATCATCACCCCTTTAGGTCTCCCGGTGGAACCGCTGGTGTACATAATAACAGCGAGGTCTGACGGGACGGGCTTCACTATTGGTACGTTCACTGCAAAACAAAGCACACATTACTTTCATCTCTGGTGCAGAAATCTTGAGTCCGGTCTACATCGTGTGGGTGAACAGTAGGTGAACTACAGGCACTCACTGAAGAGGTTAATTAGCATTTAAATAAAATGTCAATGTGCTATTTTTAAGATGCATCAAAGCATGCTTACAGTTTTCTGGCTTGCCTCCCAGCTCTTGCACAGAGTCCATGCTGTGGATCTGGATGCCCTGTGGAAATCCTGCTGTGCTGATGCCCTTCTTGTCCACATAGATGATGTGTTTCAGATTGGGGATTTGAGGAAGAACACTCTTTATGGGAATAAAAAATGTAAACAAAACATTTTTCATTAAATTTTCCATTTCCATCATTTAAATGCTTCAAGTGGCAGGATAAGTAGAGCCAGCTGGCACCGAAATCCAATTTGTTGGACTTTGGACAGATGATGAATTACTACTACTTCAAGCCAACAAAACGTCAATGTCAGCTGTCATCAGCGTAATGTCAAGTGATCCTGACATTGAATTTTGGCAACCAAACATCAGAACCTTTATTTAGCCAAATGTCAATGTCTTATGTTGTTGTTATTGGCCACTAACATCATAAAACATTGATATTTGATTAAATATTCAGACATTTTGTAACTACAATAGGGCCTGGCAGGTCATTACTGTTAAACACTGTGGTGTTTGCTTCAGAATTGTTTTATTGGGGCAAATGTGACTGATAATAAAGTCTTTAGTTAATATGGTGACTGTTCAGACAGTTCATTCAATGAAGATTTCATAACCGATTCAAACTGACAACTGATGATTATATTTTTGTGTTGAACAGCACAAGCTCACAAGAGTCGTTTGTTTGTTTGTGATTTGCACTGCATTGATTTTTGAGTTGAGCTAACAAAGACAATGCAGTTGAAAACATGCTTTGTCTTTTGTCTTGGCATTGATTCATTGCACCCATTTCAAACCATTAAAGTCAAATAAATTCAGACTGCAAGTTCACAACCCAGCTAATAATTATTATTTGGCCTTAGATTTGTAATGATAGTAAGTACACTGATAGTTGGCAACATGTTTTCAGCCTTTGAATAACCAGCTCACCTTGAGTTTGGTTTCCAGCAGTTCTACACTGGTGATCAGGTGAGTAACTCCACACTCATTTAATCCAAAAGTCACTGCCTCTTCTCCTAGAGTCGCATAAAAGGTGACCACTACAAAAATAACATGAAACGCAGATTAACAAAAGAAAAACACATTTGGAATGTCAAAAAACATCTGAGTCATCAAAAGAAATTAAGGGTTAAAACCTATGACTCATTTTAAATGGGGAGGAAAAAGAAGAGAAAAAGTAAAAATAATCCTTACGTGGGAAATTGCGTCTGAAGCAGGTCTGAGCTGTGATCATCCACTCTGCTCGCGTCTCACAGAAAATTGCAATGGTGCATTTTGGCTGCTGGCCAAGTGCGGTCAGTCCACTCCCAAACTGAGTGACAACAGTGTCCATCTCTTCATAGGACAGCCATTTATAATCACCCTGAATTAACTGTCAAGACAAAAACAACTTCATATTAACAATTATATCATTCAACATGGAGTTTCTTTTTCCTACAAAACAAATTATTGATTTTTGGACCAGTTGTTTTTATTAAAGAGGACGATGTGAACCGCAAAAAGATTCTGAAATTTTCGATTCCTTTCTACACATCTTTCAACAATTTGCTTTTAACAGGCGTGGAAATTAACCAGATATGTCAGATGTTTTTCCAACGTCAACTCACTGTGAACTCTTGGGTAGGAATTTATGTGAATTCTGTCAATGCCAATTTCTTTGTTGTGAAAATTAAATCAAAAGTCGAAAATGTCACTATAAATCAAGTATTACAGTTATTCTAATTATATATCTAAATTGATTTGATTTATAAATATTTATAATTGTATGCCTATCCATAAACATAATATTAATATCCAAAGGAATAAAAATAAAACTATATTATATATATATATATATATATATATATATATATATATATGAAAATTCAGCTACACATAAAAAGTATTCAAACAAAAGATAATAATAGATAAATTGCAAAAAAGTTACAGATTATAATGTTTTGACTATTTTTGATCAAATAAACTGTAACCTGGGTAAGCATCTTTTAAAAACATTAAATCATTTTTTGAACAGTAGTGTACATTTATAAATAAAACGTATTTATGATGCAATGACGAACATACGTTATGTAACAAGCCTGTATAGGAGAGTTGCTTGTTTAGACCAACGTCTGATATGAGCCAAATTGAAAAGGTCAGCAGCAAATTTAGGTCAGTAAAAAATTAAAAATAGGCACCTAGGCTTGAAGTGTGATCACAGAATATGTCAGAGGATGTACCTTTTTGAAGACTTTCCCATTTGGTTGAGGCTCATTTTCTTCACTCAGAACTTCCCGGGTTCCCAGGCAGTCCGCTTTCCCGAAACGCTGCACCGCATAGTCAAACAGCTTATCAAGAGTGTCTTTTCCAGGGAAGTCCACCGTGACCAAGGAGTCGAAGCGATCCACCGAACGATAGGGTCCATCCGTCTGACCGGTGGTCGACTTGGATTTGAGCCTCTTTGCCAGGGCTTTCTTTTCCTGGGCACCAGTCAGGAAGTACCATGGCAGAAAGCTCAAGAGGGAGTAGAGCCACACTACCGAGTGCACTGGGAACAAGAGAACGCTACTCAGGTCCATGATGAGAAGCTGAAGGGACTAAAAGATGAAGGGATCAGGCCAAGCCTGAGGTAGAGTCTGTTTGTTGTCCTGTGTCCTACTCAGGATCGAAGGAACCGGATCAAAGTTCAGAAAGATTGGGGAAGTATCCAATATATGGATTCAGAATGTGCAACCTGATGAGAACGACAGTTACAAATGTATTAGGAAATGTCTTATAAGCACACTCAACCAAAGCACAGTATACCCTACTTTGTTTTACTGAATAATAAGTGAGCCAATCGAATTGACTGCCCTGACCCAACTGGATGAGAACAAATCTTGAACTGAAATGAGCCGAAACACCCGTTTTCAGCAGCTGCTTCATAACAGATTCGACTTTGTTTCATAATTGATTCATTTGCAACATCTACGGTGTTTTTGAACTGAATCAATATTAAATCTGAATATTGACAAGATCGTACTCTGTGGACCTGCTCATTATTGAATCTTGTTTTGAAACTGTGACTTTTTATCTTACAAGTTTTTTTAAAATCTCAAATCTGCAAGAAAATCTCATTTATATCCACTAATTCGGATTTGAAATCTCACAACTTTCTCAGAATTGTGAGATAAACTCAGAAATGTGAAAGAAAAAAGAAGAAAAAAACTATTGGTATTTGGAACTTTTTATCTCACAATTCTGAAATTATAAAGACCAAATTGTGAGATTAAAAGGCAGCAGTTTTGTTACTTTTTATTCTGTGGTGGAAACAAGCATCCAAAAGCTTATAGCCAAACTGAACCGATGAACGTTGCAGTTATCATTGAACTGAATCAACACTGATCTGAATAATGTCACGTGTCTTTTGTAGTGCTTCGTTACAGGAGAATTTTTTTCACATTTAATGAAGTTTAATGGTCCTTATTTTTCACGATTGTCACTGTGAAGCTGCTCTGAAACCTTTTGTCTTATATGAAGCGCTATATAAATGATGTGGACTTTTTGAGGCAATTTGAGGCTTCAAGCAGAACAGTTTGTATTCATTCAGACACCTTAATGAGACAAGTAAGGCTTATTAGAGGACAGTCACATGTGCTGCGGAAAAGACATTCCACGTCAGTGAATAGTGTCTCTCTGGTTCTCATTTAATTGCACTAGTATGTCACAAGCACCCTGTGGGGACTGTCCTTGCCTCAAGACAGGGTGGACCGAACAAACTAACAACTTGACATTAAGGCACACGTTTAAAACACATCTAGGTTTTGGAGATTAATGTTTGTAATAACTTGATATGCTCATATCTAGTGTTCCTGTTACTGGTACAGCCTGTCTGTAATGCCAAGGTCATGGTTTAGAAGGAAACGCCTAACATAATCCAATACAACCATAAACAAAAGAGTTTCCTTGAGTTATCGCCATCATTAGCCACGTAGTTCAACCGTCTTAAGATCACTTCATTATAAGGCCATCTTGATTACAATCTGGAGTCATATTAAAGGAAGTAGAAATGGGTTACTCATAGACGGAAACAAGAGACTATTTCAACCGAAAACTACTGTTACAACCTGTTCACAAATACCTAGGTAACTTTGCATAGTTTTGCATCTTCTTGTTACTGTGCATTGTGTATTCAATTAGATATTCTGTGTCCTTGCTGACAGTGAGACAAGTGAGACCAACTGCGCACAGTCCACTAACCCAGATAACCAGATCTGTCTTACGATGGCAGTTAGCAATCTCTCTCTGTGTTTGTTTAGTCTGACAACATCACACCAAGTCATGATCAATCCTAGAGAAACGGTATGTGATGTTGACAGCATGATGACTGGGATCGAACTAATTTATGCTATTCCACTGCAAGAAAGACAACCATCTAGTGGTCAGCTAGTGTTTTTTAGAGACTGATTTCCAGAGATACTTTAAGTGGTAATACCTAAAACCAGACAAATGGTCAATATCTACATTCTTAACTCTTTTTGTGTAAAAAAGTTCTACTGAAGGCAATTTAGACATTGCAATTACAGTACGCAAAAATGGATATTCACTTACTAAAGAGTTACATTTAAAAGTGCTATTTCTTTAAAAGGAAGAAGAAAAAGATTCATGTTTAGGACAGAAATGGTCATCGAAACGTAAAACATGAGGAAGAAAAAAAAATTAGTATCTACAATATTAAACAATCACATACCTTCAAACCTGGGCTAGCCTTGCTCCAGCAAAATTAAACTAACTTATGAAGAAACAAATGCTGATGCTGACTAGTTCATTTTTTTAATCGGCCCTGATGCGTTGAATCCCGTACAAAGGTTATATTCAATCTAAAGCCTTAAACCCTGGCGAGAGCGGTCAGTGATCAGAGAGAGCCAATGATATCCATCCTTCCAGCTCACCCCACTCACGGACCAGATCTTCAACAGGTGGACACACACACACAGCCGACTGGAATAGAACTATTGGATCTTGGATCTGATCCCATTATGTTTGTAGTCCTCCTTATCATGCCTCTCTTTAACAAACTGACCTGTTTACTAAAAGGACATCTTATGGCAAGTTGACCCGACACACTTTCAAAGTATTCATCAATGATGAAAGTATCAATGATTCAAAGTATTCATCTAATAGCTGGCTGTGATTATGATTCCTTCACACACATTAGCATAGATGAGGTTATCACGTCAACCACACCTTTGAAAGTCCAACTTTATAGTAATATAACGAGTTGACGTGTAATTTTAAAAGTTGTAAAGGTCAGATAAATTAAGAATCACCATAAAACATTAATAAAAGACTGATTTCGATCATAAAAGCTATGACTCAAAAAATAAATTAGAGTACTTTGCACTAATTTTGGGCGCGATCACGACGCCTTTGTGATTTGAGACACAGCCACACGTGTTCCGTCCATCACCGTGGAAACGGCTTGATTTAATAAATTAAACACGTTTCACTTTAACTAGATCGCTTTGATTAACGGAATCCGGTACAGCTCTTTTCTTCCGCCTGGTCTGATCACTTGAATGTGATGGTGATGATGATGGTGATGGTGATGATGATGATGGTGGGGCTCTTTGTCGGATGCGAGACGTCAATCGCATCACGAGGATGCCAGGACACGCTTCTCCATCACCTGCCCTCATATCAATTCATTTTACACTAAAATTCAACTCACACACTTTAATTGTCATTCAAACCCAGTAACGACGTGTTACAATCAGATGCCGTTAGCCGGCTAGTGCACCCTTTATCGTTCGGACATCTATAAAGTCTCAGTAAACTAAAGAAAAATGTAAAAACAAAGCCCACAGTAAAAGCATCTAGGGTGGTAAAGAGTCTCTTACCTCCGGAGCCGGGTCCACTGCTCGCGTTTCTCCCAGCCGAGCGCAATGACCGATAGTTACCTCCAGCGCGTGGATACACCCGGAAATATTGCGTCATCTGACTCCATATTTCTCAGCCAATAGTCGCGCAGACAATGAGGCAAAAGCGCATCATTCACTTCCTGTTTCTGTTGGTGTACTTAAGGTCACGACTCTCCTGATCATATTAGTGAAAACTTATTAAACATTCTAGTTATGTATCTTCTCAAATAATTGTAGTCTATCTTTTCTCTGTGAAAAGTACAATCTTAATCATATTCTAGACCAATGTTTTTTCAACCTTTTTGAGCCAAGGCACATTTTTTCATTGAAAAAATATTAACAATATACCGTCATTATTATAAGTGTCTTGAATGGGAATCAAATAAACGCAAAGAAAAAAGTTTTTTATGATTAAATAGTAGAACAATTAAGTGAAATTGAATAATTTTCCATGGCACACCTGACGATCTTTCACGGCACACTAGTGTACTGCGTAACAGCGGTTGAAAAACACTGTTTTAGAAAGTTAGAGATGGTGGTGTTTTAGGATAATATAACTTAGAAAGTTAAAATAATATTCTTGTGTTCTGTAGTTTAAAAAATGAACTTATATGGAACGCAACAAAAGTTTAAGCGACAGACGGCTCACTGAAAATGTGTTAGAACAACAAACATCACTGAGACAAATGAACCAAAAAACAGATCAGTTTTATTAGCTCTTATTTACATGGTGAAATAAAAAAGAAAATTCAAAAGTTCCATGACTGCACAATGCATTGTTGCTTTGTTGTGTTGAAGATTGTTCCACAACATCAAGCTGTTCAGTCCATTAAAGAGGGATCACTTTTTGCCTTCAACCATGATGATGTGATAACCAAACTTTGTTTTCACGGGAGGATCTGTGTATACAGGTTTGTCCATAGTGCTGATGGGTAGCGCAAACGCTGCATCCTGAAACGGCCCCACCATTGATCCTCTTGTCATCCAGCCAAGATCACCCTGTCATGTGCAAACAAAAACACAATATGTCATTAAGATATTTAGGCAGTCTTGTTACTTAACTGTTAAACTGAATTTGAGTAATCCTAAATCTGTAAAACAAAAGGTATGTACATTTCCAAAGGCAACAGATTCTTTCAGGTGTTTTTTATTTCTTTTTTTCCCACTAGAAGAAAAAGTCAGGTAAACTGTATTAAAATACTACTGTACTTTAAACTGATAATACTTAAAAAAATAACTTATTAGTATTATTATGATCACATACTCTACTCATACTCTTTATATAACTTATTTTCATAAAGTTTAGAATAGTGAGCATGTAGCTCATTTCATTGTTAATGTACTACTGTATGCTGTGTTTGATGGACAGAACAAATGCTGTTGAAATACTATAGAATAGAATGGGTCCAGTGTTCGATGCAAATTAGATTTTGAAAGATTTGCCTGTATGGATGGTTCACTGAATGACATATTCTGATATTTTTTTTAAATCAAACAATAGCCATAGGAAACACAGGAATTAATATTTCTCATTTCGCCAAAATGTTACATTACTGCTACTAATGCACTGTAATATATATGAAAAATGTCTTACTCCTTGTCTGGCTTTGTCCTCACTGTATTGTGTTGCCACCTCGCTGAAGCGCATACCAGATTTGAGTTTCTCCATCGCTTCCATACACTTGCCATGCTTTTCACACAGAATATGCCGAACCTATTGGAAAATAGACAACAACACACACAAAAAATCTATATGACCAACAAAAATAACCGTATTTGACTGGGACAATGTGACTTCACACCATTTATTAAAATGGCTTCTGAGACACCTTTGCAAATATGCAAACAAATTTGCATACTGCATTACATTAAAACAGCAAGACGGAAAAGCAGACAATGCCAATAAGAGCATGAAAATGTCATTCCAATTTCATAACAAGAGGACATTTAACATTAACAGTTGTAATAAACATTTGATAAACTATTAACACGTAATAATTATTTACAAACTATATTTTATATAAATGCATTAATATGTATATTATCATATGTATATTCATAGCACAACTTACCAAAGGTGCAATTCCTGTTATTTAAAAAAAACATCTGAAAGTGCAATTTTAGTATCACTTCAGAGTTTCTGCAGGTGACAATGACAAACAGTAATAGACTAATGGTTAGAGAATCTGACTGGTAAACCAAAGTTCACAGGTTCTGAGGTACCGTTGAGCAAGGCACCCAATCACTCCCCGGCACCACAGCAAAAACGGCTTCCTGGATGTGTTACAGTTTGCTGTGTGTGTGTGTGTTCACTACTCACTACTCCTAATGTGTTGGCGTGGTGTGTTCCTTTCAATATACTTCTTAATTATTATTTTTTATTATACTTAGCCATCACATGCCACTTTTCATGTCATCAAAAAAAGGGAATATATAGGTAGGGAACACAATACGCCAATATTTTTTCTGAATGTAAATATATAGGGACAAACACAAGGAGTTGTTTTAGCAACATTTTGATAAAACAACTTCCAACAGATCTCCATTATTTTTTCCTTCAACAAAAAAAGTGGCATGAATACCTCTGCTCTCAACCATTAAAATATGGACATAAAATCAACCTTTTTTTCTGCAATATTTAATGACATAATGCTACAAATGCAGTAGATTTTCTGTGATTGAAAACCTTTACTGTGAGTTAGGAGTAAGGGTGAATTAAGAATTTTTTTTTAAGACCTGCAGAATCCCTGATTTTAGTTTTTAATTCATATTTTGAATTGATTTTTAATCTTTATGTTCAAACCTTAACCCTAACTTTCCTGTAGCTCAAACAGTGTGGTGCTTGCAAAACAAAGGTCATGGGTCAATTCCCAGGGAAAGCAAGAACTGATAAGAATATCAAAGTGTACCTTGAATACAAATGTGAGTCGCTTTGGATAAAAGCATTTGCCAAATGCATTAATGTAAATGTGAAATGTAAAATATAAGGAAGAAAAAATATTGTATCTACAATTAAATATACAATATTAAATCTTTCATTTTAATTTTAGAAAAAGGTTGTAATTTTAAGTAGTTTTGTGTTATTTAGAAATATATATATATACATACATATATATATATATATATATATATATATATAGCTGTTATTAATTTGTATTTCAATTATACTTTTATTTGAGTACATCAAGTTAAGTTAAGAAAAGAGACATGCTGCTTTGACAACTATCTGAAATGTATATTTTAATATTTTATCTCAGTTAACATTTCCTTTTTTAAAACTGAACTATAATAACCATGCAGTTCACAGACAGACATTAACCTTCACTGCTGTTCCTCCTTTCTGAGTCTTCTCCTTCTTCTCACTGTCCCCACCGCCTGAAGCAGCGGCTCCTGCACAAAAACATCTTTTAGCACTGAAAAAGCACAGATTCACACATGCATCTGCAAGACGTCTGTTAAAGAGCGCTTCACCCAGAGAGCATCTGTGTACAAACATCTGAGAAACATCTTTAAGATGTCAGTTTTACATACATTCAAAATAAACAACTCAAAGACCCTTTCCACACGTTTATTTAACGTTTGACGGGAAACGTAATAGAAACGTATTGCAGATGAGAAAAATACTTCTTCCAGATGTAAACAAGCACGTCACATTGACATCACTGAGATGTGTGAGTGCTATCAGGGAGGCAACTTAAATAATACTTAACCATATGTATACTTCGAAATTACAACATTAAGCACACATTTCTTAACGGAATTATATTTTAATGTTCTTATAGCACATTTAGAATGGAGAACTTACAAATTACAATGGCCTAAAATGTTTCATTAACACTAGCTGAATTTGTAAAACAAGACAAAGACATTTTACACAAGATCAGCTAGTGTTAATGAATTATATACATAATTCATTATAAAATGTTAGCCACGAGCCCTAAGCTAACTAGCATGTCAGCAAACAATAGAGCAACACTCAAAACATACGAATCTGACATGGTGTATGTAAAATTTTCGTTCGTTCAGCATCATATATTTGCTGATTACCTTTAGCAGCTTTTCCACCCTTTCCTTTCGGTGGCATGTCGATCTTCTCGTGTCGGTCGGCTGTGTTTCCACTGAACCCACGGCCAGTAACTCCCACGCGGTTAGCCTGGAAATTGCGCGGCAGCTTCTTCTCAGCGTGCAGTTTACAGTATTCGTTGTTTCAGTCTGTATTTTGTTGTAAAGAACACACGTAAACAATGCAGCAGCTGAAAGCTGATTATAGGAAAGTATAAATTTTTTTGCAAATGCAAACCTTTGCGCAGAGATGAGTGGAAAGGATGCGCTCGAATACATTTCAGAGACATAAACAGTTTTCAGTTTTCCATTGATTCTTTTGGTCTTATTCATGGTGATGGCCAGTATATGGGTTGATATGTTTTTAATTTCAACTTAATTTTTGTATTTTATTATAATAGTAGGATTATCAACGACATTCACATTCTCTGCGCAAATGTGTCCAAGTGAGGATGCTCGTGAACAACCACAGAGCCTCTTGATGACGTCCTCGAATACCTTTGTGAAAGTAGTTTTATTGTAGGGAAGGGTAAAAAATAATTTACATTTTTTATGTGACTACTTCTGGGCAGTTATATTTTAATTAAATAATTTATTTAATTTAAAACTTCGTAACGAATCAGACTAGCTTTCGTTGAGAAGGAGCTGTTGTCATGGTAACGAGAAGACAACACAACCGCCTTCCGCTCTCGACGCGACGCTTTCTCTTAAATAACGAATAAATCGATTAGGTTTGCCTTTTGGCCATAAGTCGCAAAGGTAATAAACATTTTAAACATGTTTTGTTTTACTTGTCACTTTGGCTAGTTGGCAGAACGAGCCGGTTTATTTTTTGCAGGACCATATAATAATTGTTTTGCCAGATGAGATTCCTTTAGACAGACCATTTCTCATCCATCAATAATAATATCCAGCTCTCAACGAGACAAAATAAATGTTTCTGCATCCAGTATGGGCATAAAGAAGATATTTGGTGAATGAATAGGTTCAAGACATGGAGAAATATGATAAAGTGTTGAATCTTGGCAGAGGAGGAGCAGGTGTTGTAATGTTGATGAAACATGTCCATACAAATAAATTATGTGCAGTCAAGAGAATACATGTGGACAGTTCCCGAAAAACAAAGACCAAAGATGTTGTGTTGCAAGAGGCAGATATTCTCCGGAGCTTGAAGCATCCTCATATTATAACATGGATTGACACCTTTTTTGACACACCTAATGAGAATATTTACATTGTTATGGATTACTGTGACGGTGGGACGTTGGATGACCACATTAAAGGGCAGAAGAGTGGAGAATACTTTGCAGAATGCAAAATCATGAACTGGTTTGTGCAAGTTGTCATGGCCGTCAGTTATATCCACTACGAAAAGATCCTTCACAGAGATATCAAGCCATCCAATGTGCTGTTAACCAAGAGAGGTGTGATTAAGCTTGGGGATTTTGGTATATCAAAGATCATGAACCACACGTTGGATATGGCCTCCACCTGTGTGGGAACCCCCAGTTATCTGAGTCCTGAACTCTGTCAGGATGTCCCTTATAGCACCAAATCTGACATATGGGCTGTTGGCTGCCTACTGTATGAGCTTTGTGCCCTCAAACCAGCTTTTGAAGCGAAAAATCTCCTAAGTCTGTTTTATAAGATCATGAAAGGTGAGTACATCAAGGTCCCCGAGAGATATTCAGAAGATCTCCATACATTAATCGGGAAAATGCTGTCCTTGGTTCCTGAGAACAGACCGAGTGCGAACAGCATACTTAGTATGACATACGTTCAAGAACATCTGGGAATCTTCATCGAGCATCAGGAGAAAGAACTTACAAAGGCGAATGCTGAATCTAGACCTCAGACAAAAGAAGACTTGAATGTATCAAACGCATGTATGGAAAGCGGAACAGATAGTGCCTCGGCTGTCACTGACGAGACACTGCAAATAGAGACATCACACAATACTGAGGAGGAAGTGGCCCATGCAGGAACAGAGTCTGATTATTCAGAGGACTTTGATGAACATGATAGCTATGCATCCTCCGAGGATGTTTCGAGGGAAGATGTCTCCTCCAACCTTGCCAATGTGGTTGAAGAGGCAGTCGAGGAATCTAGTGGTAAGAGTGTAATGTAATAATATTATTAATCTTTTCATTGTTTTATTATTATGAGGCAACTTCAAAGGCAACAGGCTTAGGCTGATGGTGATTGAAGAAGGATTTCATATTTTTACTAACACTGTTGAGTATTCCCTGAATATATTTTGTATGACAGTTGTGCCTGATGCTGAGGGCACCTCTGACTATCCAGATGACTTTGAAGACGCTGAGGAGGATGACCTGGCTGAGGTGGTCAGCTACGCCAGAGATGCCATGAACTGCGTTTCAGAGAATGAAGCGTTTGAAGTGGAACTTGAGCTCAAAGATGCAGGCGGTTTCTATGTCACAATGAAACTATTAAAAGAGAAATACATGGGTAAATATGCACAGATAAAATTGGTAGCACTTTATTTCAATTGTCCACTTTAGTCATTCTACTAACAATAAGTAACTTTACAGATACATACCAACTAACTCATTAGAGTATTAGTAGACTGTGTGCTTAATATCTTCTAACTCTTTATTTTGATGGTTCCTCAACAGATATTCTACTGACTATAAGTAACTTTGCAGGTACATGTCAGCTTACTATACTAACCTTAACACACCCCTAATATAAGAGTCTACTACAGTCTACTTATACTTTAATGAGAGTTAGTTGACATGTAGTTGCAAAGTTACTTATAGTTAGTAGAATTGCTAAAGTGAACCATCAAAATAAAGTGTAGCCATAACATTTTATTACAAGTTGATTATTTTTTTTCTTTATTCACTTGATTTTGTTCTTGTTTGTACATTTTATATTTGACTTCAGTTATTAGTTTAACAACCTGCTTCAAATTTAGTGTTTACAGTCAAATGAGATTTCTTTTAAATTAAGTTGGCAGTGGTTAATTATTTGGAGAGTTTAATGATTACTGCTATTATTTTTTCATAGCATTTGAATATATATACACAGACATTTCAGTATACTGAATACTGTTTGCCAACAAATCTGGTTCTCAGAGTGTCTCTACATGGGTGAGTAAATGCTGTTCTGCTTTCTGGATTTACAGAGGACGTTGGAGCCTCAGTCTATGAGGAAATCAGTGAGCACTTTCTGAATGGCCTTACGCCAGAAGACCTGCAGCCACAGTTCCAGCACATGATCGGGACGGACCATCTGGAGACCTGCTACCTCATTTTCAACCTTGACCAAGAGACCACATGCTGAATCATGCCTGTCCAATTAAGAGAATGCTATTTTCCTTGTTTTAAAAGTCATTGCTGACACAATGAAGAACTTCAGCAAATGCTGGTATTGTATGAAGCATACAGAGTATATTCAATTCAGAATTTTGTAATATATGTAATGAATTATAACTGATATTATAAAATAGTGTGATCTAATAGATATTTGTCATCATGGACATTTTTACCAAGTTTTCACTACTCTTTTGAAAGTGTTACCTAGTATAACCAGTAGGTGGCGCTCTGTAGTAAGAAAATGTGTAGTTTGGTGTTACATACCAATCCTGATTCCAGAACGCATCATAGTTTCCCATCTTGACATTATCAGTCACATCACATGTACTGAAGTATGAAATGTGCTTCCTTTTAAATACCCTACAGTGGAAACAGTCATCTACTTTTTGAAAAGATTTAACCCAGTTCTCTATATTCATATTTACAAAAATGATCTCTCATCGTGTCCATAAAACAATGATTGTAAATGTGAAAGCAGTGGAGAATATCAAGTAAACACATTTCCCGCTGTGCTTTTCCACTATTGAAATGTAAAGACATTTGCTAAATCTGTAAATTTATGTGTTACAGCTGCAGTTGTTTTCCACACAAGGCGTTTTCCCTCTAAACTTGCCCAAATTCTTCATACAGGGAATTAGTCAGTGTGCTGGAGAAACTGCCATCTGTATGAATGACCCTGTATTATATTTCATATAAGAATGTTCTCAATCTGACCCCAGAGAAAAGTGTGTTATCAAGCCAGCATCAGCATGGGAAAGCTGCATCAATTGTAGAGTAGGTTTTTTTTTTGCCTGTAGATGGTCTTCATGTTGTCTTTTAATATCTCTAAAATTGTAGAGAGAGAAACGCATCAGTCCCAGCCAGGTAGAGCTGTTTTTTGTATCACGGTATGAGAAAGGCTATTGGTAAAGACATGAGAACCTTGCTTTTATAGATGGAGTGGAAAAAAAACAGCTGTAGATCACCTCTAGCCACAAATGAAGTCACATCTTACAAACCTAACAACCTGTTTTTCACTTGGACTTAAGGTGAAGAAAAACAACTCTGAACATTAAAAATGCCATTCCTACAAAATGCAATGTTCTGAGAGGAGTAAAACATGAAAGAGGAGTCATTCAGGTCAGGAGCTTTAAAAAAAAAAAGTCCATAAGCCTGATGGATTGTCTAGCATGTTTCTATATTTATTCGCCTATGCATTTGGAAGAGTGGATGAGAGACCAGAATAGATGCAAACAGGTCTGAGACCACGTTAAGTAGCAATCACCTCTGTGCCTTGTTACTTTAAAACCTGTCAATATTTCATCCATAGTAAAATTAGCCACCGGGAGAGCTTGTCACTTGTGTCTTCAGGGTTTTGTACAAAGTTTGATGCATTATTGATTGATTCTGCACGAGTGCTTCACCCTTTTGCTCAACTTTCTTCTTGTTTTGTTTTGTTAGCATATTATTCAAAAATGAGACTAGATCCCAATTAAGAGCATTCATTTATTTATTTTTGAGTTGGACTTTTGCATGCATTTCTAAAAGTTTCAGAAAATAATATAATTTGATTTTTTCTTTATTTTGTGTTGTTTTCCTTGGTGTGTCCAGATTATATTTTACTTAATGAATTAACCAACTTGCTCTCAATCATGACAACTCGTGGAATTGTTTTTGCATGTTATTGATTATGGCAATATTAATGCATTTGGACTAGATCTGCTGCACTGTTGCGTCTGCTGCTGTGGAAGTATTGACTTGCTACTGCTAATATACAGACACGATGCTGTGGCCATGTAAGACATGCTGCTGCTGCATAAAGACATAATGTAGCAGATCTAGACAGGTGGAGCTGGAGGTTTTCAGAGGAAGCAGACTTCCAAATGTTGAGGAAGCAATGTCATTGGTTGCAGGTTCAGGCCAATCAGCTTGTGCCATGCAGTAATGATGTGATTGTTTGAACACTGCATGTAAATCAGCCTGCCCCCCCACCCCCCAATAATAACAACCGTTTTAAAAACTGCATTTTGCGTTTACTTGTGTTATCTTTGACTAATATTTAAATTTGTTTAATTATCTGAAAAATCGAAGTGTGACAAATATGTAAAAAAGAAAGAAAAATAAATCAGGAAGGGGGCAAACTCTTTTGCACACCACTGTATATGCCTTTCTCCAAAACACGTTGGCCATAATTATTGGCACAATTTTATTACATACTTTCTGCAACATCGTTTTGCCAAAATAACAGCTCTGAGTTTTCTCCTATAATGGCTGATGAGGTTGGAGGACACTTCACAAGAGAACAGAGACCTTTCTTCCATACAGAATCACTCCAGATCCTTCATTCCAGCTCCATGTCTTCAGTTGGCATTCGCAGTCTTTTTCTATATGGGTTCAGTTCAGTGGACTGGGATGATCGTGGCAGAAGCTTCATTTTGTGCTCAGTGACACATTTTTGTGTTCCTTTTGATGTTTGTTTTGGATTGTTGCCCTAATGGAAAATACAACCGTTTTATCAGAAGCCATCAGGATTTGATTTTTTATCTCTTGGTATTTGATAGAATCCATAATGCCATAATATAGATGAACAAGAAGTCCAGTACCTACAGCAGAAAAATAGGCCCACAACATTAAATATCCAGCAGTATATTTAACTGTGGACATGGAGGACTTGTTTGGACCAAAGCAGGATTGGCAAAGTGGATTTGCTGCCAAAAAGCTCTTTTTTGTTTCATCTGACCGTATAGAATCTGCTACTGTTTGAACTGAATATGCTGGAGTTTGTTTTTAAATGAGCAAAGAGACCCAATTTTTTTCTTGAAACCCAAATGTAGGGATTTTTTTCTGACCCCAAGTCTCAACTAATCTCTGCAATTTTCCATTTGTGACCCTTGTAGAGTCTTTGGCCCATCAAAGTCTCCTCAGCATCGCTCAGTAAGACAATATAGACACACGTCCTCTTCCAGGCGGATTTGTAATTAATTATTGTGCCGATGATGGAAATGGGAATTTTCAGTGCTTTAGCTATTTCATTTCAGCCACTTTAAATTTTGTGAAGTTCAACAATCTTTTGCTGCACATCAAAACTATGGTCTTTGGTTTTACTTATTGTAATGGATGATTAAGGGAATCTAGCCTTTGTTTCCTCACATTTATACTCTTGTGAAACAAGGAGTCATGGCTGGATGACTTCATGTTCTATAGCGAGCTTTGTTTGGTTATTATTGCAGATCTTCATTTTTCTTATAGGCCATATGTTGTAATCCATGTCTGGCGAACAGCCTCATGCTCATTGGTTTGCCAGACATATTCAGGAAGGTCTTATTTAACGGTCATGATATTCCAAAGAGAAAGGAAGTGCTGCCGAGAGAATGTGAGGAAACTCTGGCAAACATGTTTCCCTTGACCTTTAATAACTAGCACATGTCTGGCCTACATTGGTGTGAGATTTCTCTGCTAGATAGCTTAGATTACCATACTTCTCCTCACACGTGTTCCATCGAAAGCTGGATGTTTAAATTCCTTATTTGCTTATCACAAAATATTTTTATTGAAAATTCATTGGTTCCAGCAGTACTCGAAATCTCGAACCCACTTGGCACAGATTCATTCAAGACTACAGGAAGGAAGTAAAGAAAAACATTGAAAACTATGCATGGGAGTCAAGCTCACAGCATAAAGGTTTTGTCCCTCTTCCAAGCAGAGGAATACTACAAACCTCCAGGCTGACTATTGCTTTAAAATATTGATGTTCCATTGTTTCCAGAGAAACAGTCTCACAGCGAGTATTAGAGAAGTGAGGTGGAAGACGGTGACAGTAGCCAGCACTCTAACCTGCTCCAGATGATTCTCCAGGGACGCCGCAGATCACAAACCACATCACCTTGTGAAAATCCACAAGACTCTAACCCAAGAGCAGAGGGACCAAAAGTAGAGCTGAAAATTACATCAGCTCATCAAACTCATCAGCTACGACTGTATAGAAAGCAAACGGCCTTATCCAGTGGAAGAGTAAAAGCCACAGATACAGGAAAGGTTGATGGCACTTTACCTGATCTCACCATATTGAGCTGATGCTAGGTTAAAAATAACTACAACAACAGCTGTCTGAACGACTTATATCAGGACTGTACAACATGAACCTAACCATGAAACTACAGCTCAAATTGATACTACAGTTCAGCTCTTAAATATATGGGCTCATAGGTTTTATTACTTTGTATAACCATATTATCCAATTAAATGTTACTGTAACTATGAGCTGAATTCAATGGAAGCTTATTAGTGGTGTAAACGACATAGTCCTTGTCTCCATGTATTCTCTTCCACTTCACAGGTTTGGGAGTGCCACCTGATTTGTGTTCCAGCTTGTTAAGGTAAGAGTGGAGCAGTATAAAACAGGAGAGACTGGAGGCTTTCCTCTGAGAGACTGTCACCTTCTGGTCCCAGCCCTTGTCACTTTAACTGTGTAACTTAAAGTGGTTAAGTGAACACTAAAGAGGAAACACAGTGTGAGTATGGTAGCTGTGTTTATAGTCACCATTAAAGATAGTTTTAAATGTGTTAAAGCAATCTCCAGGTTGTCTGTTTCTGTGTCGTGCCGACCTGCATGGTCAGGCTTCCCTTTAAGGTAACACTGCTCATTTGTTTCTTCCTTTATCTGATCATTTGTACTGAGGTGGATGTCGTGTTTTCTCCTGTTTAGATAGAGAGGGTAGTAAGGGAAGAGTTTGTCTTTGATTTCTTTTTCTTTTGAAGTTAGGAAAGGTATTTCCACAAACCCTCAGTAAAAGTTTCCCCACCTGAAGTCTTGTTTATATCGCACTGATTATTTAAAATAAAACGTTAAAAACTGGTGTCATTGTAATTTGTGGTGGTCTGGAACTGGGAGACAACTTTTTATTACCCTCCTTTTCTTCCCGTGTTCCAGAAAGAGGGATTGTGACACCTGTTTACAGCTCCTACGGCAAGAAATGAAAAAGTAATCTTGCAACTGCAATCTTGTTTCTCATAATTGTTTTATAACATTCATATTGAGATATAACTATATTTTATTCTCCACATTACTCTAAAGCTTGTGAATGCGAGTTTGTTTCTCATAATTGAAAATTTAATTCTCACAATATGACTTTACATCTTCCAATAGGGATTCTATCTTACAATGTGGCTTTAAATCTCGCAGTTATGATGCTTTTTCTTGAAATTGCGATTTTATAGGCATGTCCCACAATTACTTTGTGTCTTGCAATATAGCTTTAAATATATTTAAATCGCACAAAATCCAAATTGGGATTTTATATCTCACAATGACTTGTATTGTTTCTCATACCTGCATCCTTATATGTGTCTCAATGTGATTTAAAAATCTCACAATCGTGAAATCATTATGCTTCTCATAAACAAGCTTCAATAGAAATCACTACATAATGTGACTGCTTAAATAATGAACCTGTTTCTCATTAAAAGAGAAAATGAAAAGTGGAAAGTTTACCAAGTAGGTCTTCTGTAAAGACTGACTAGAGAACAGCGTTCGTGTTTCCTATCACCCTTCATGACGCGTTAATCACAAATGATGAGAGCAGATCGAAAGCAATAAGATGTTAGAAAGCGGTGTCATGGCACATAATTTCACTTTATTACCTGACATGAAGGAGACCTTGAGGTGTGAGTCTCAGTTCGATCTCCGCCTAGACTTAGGGTTGCGGTGGGGCAGTTTAATAAGAGCTGTTGTAGATGTCCTTGTAAATAATCAGTGTCAACAGAGTGCTCTTTATGGAGTTTGTAGTGTTCTCCTGAGCAGATTATCCAATGACGAGAGGTGAAAGGCTTCTTTATGCCTTTCAGACGTAAGCTAAAACTGGCAGAATGTAATTTCCAACTTTATATAATTGATTTCAGAGTACTCTGACACCCCTGCCACAATTCATTTCTTGGGTATTATCATTGAAATAGGTATTTTAGGTCATGTATGGACAGTCTGTTCTCTGGTTAAATGTTAGCGTTGTGTCCTCCAAAATGGAGAAAGGGTTTTAAGACCCCCTAGGTTAGATTACAGGATGCAGCAGGGAGCAAGATGGATTTGCCCCCTCAGATCCTTTAATCCAGTTTATTGGAAGTCCAGTAACACTCTCACACAATATTGTGATATTAAATGGTATTGGTCCCATACTGCTATTGTGGTTTCTGCTCCATAATCTTCCTGAGAAGGTATCTCACAGGAGCTGGATCCATATCTCACAATAAACAGTGGAGGTCAATTTGGATCTCTCGAAATTGGAGTGTTTGATGTATTGGAATAGTAATAGGCCTCATGCAGTTTTGCGATCCCTCAGGCATCTCGTCAACATTAGGATTTCCTTGGTGTTTGCTTTTGATTCATTCATAATTCACAGTGAAGTTCTCATTGGATGTTCTGACATTTGAAAGCTTAAAAGCTTGTGCCAACATGGTAACACTGTTCCACTGTTATGTGTGTGTGTTGGGCTTATCAATGACTGTACAAGTTCAATTGTTTCATTCAAGGATTGCTGATTCATTCACGAAAAAAAAAAGAAAAAAAAGTGACAGATATATGCCAACTTTCTTTCTATATAGCAGGCAAAAAGTATTATGTGAAATAACCAATGACTTCCACTGACTTTTCTAGTAGATCTGAAGTGCGGATCTGATGGGACTGGGAAAGGAGTTTGGAATGACAGTGAAGCGTCGCAACTGACGATGTAGGTCACAAATGACAACATGACGGATGTAGAAAGTCTGGATTTCATTCATAGGCCTTGTGAGCCGCAAGCACCCTTCTGAAATCTAAAATGACAATTGGGACACCCTAGAGTTTTGTGGACTTCACGATCAGACGCACACAGCAGCCATTGTAATGTCAATGTGTTGACTTTGGTTGTAACTTCCCTGCCTTCAAATCCAGAACTGTCAGAATGTGGTCTAAAATGTACGTTTTCAGCACTAACTTCTTGTTTATTGAACTGTTTCATAAAAGGAACATCATACTTGCAATCGTAAACTGGCCAGCAAAAATAAGGCCAGTAGAGCTCACATGGATAACAGACACTATGAATCAATAAGATTATAAGTTATTATAAGAATACAAGAGCTTTTTTTTTTAACTGAAGCATAAACTGAAGTGCTTTTTATAGTTAATATTAGACAAAGACAAGGAGAACTGACCTCCGTAGTGACCAAAGACAGCTTTCACACTTCCAATGGTTATTCCTACAGTCCTAAACCATATTTCTCCACAGACCACTTCACATCTCATTTTACAGCGATATGAAACCCAACACTTTTCTCAGTGGGTGGTAGCGGTTTTGTGAGGGCTTTGGAAGTGTTCTCACTAGGGGAAACCCATGTTGTGTGGAAATGGCAGAGATTTTGAAGATAAGTCTTCTAAATCGAGGATCTGTAGATGGAATTTGATGGACAACGATGCTTTCCTTTCCAGCATTTCTATCTAAGAAGCATGTGATGTGCTTTCACCTACCACTGTAAAATGTGAGCAGAAACCATTACTTCTTTTTGCATGTGTGCCATTTCTGTACAGTAAAAAGCTAAATAAATGTCTAGAAGGCAAGTAAAGTTCATCGCTTCAAGTTTAATTTGCCATCATCAAAAAACAGAGGGTGATGATGGCAAGCATCTTCAATGTGCCAGAGAGTGAATGATCATAACCTTTTCAGACCTCTCATGCATAATTATGGTTTGAGGGGAAGGCAGACAGATTTTTTTTTTTAAACAAATAACCTTTTACACGGTCACCCATGCAATCATCTTCATGCCTTTTATTCTCAACATCCTTAATCTAAGCTCCTTTAAAAGCCATTTCAGCTGAATTCAGATGCTCTCTCAGTACGGCTGTATCTGTGATTTGCTCAGCCTGCAACAGTGTGATGCAATCTGTGGTGCAAATGATCTAATTAGTCAAATATCTTGATTACTTAGATCCGAGAAGCCTGCATGTCTTGCTCCTTATGGCGGAAGCTTGTCAATTAAAGAGTTGTTTGCTTTGGCTAATTGTAAATGAGTGAAGGGTTCTTGTCCTTTTAGGGAGTGCAGAGGCTGACAGCAGGAGGCTGAGAAATAAGCCGTCCTTGTTTGGTAGAAAGAACAAGTCACCTCCAGGACAGATCAGGCCATCCTCTTTTCACTACTCTTTCTCCTTCAAACACTCTTTCATCTTTCCCTTCCCACAGGAAAGAGATGAATCAAAATGGCTGAGGATATTTCAAATGCAGTTAAGGAAGAATGATGTTTGGTGTAACTACCTGCCACTAATGGAGGTGAAATATTATTGCCTACAAATATTTAGTGTGAATATAAGGTAGCACGCATTAGGAAATTATTCATTCGGGGATGGAGCATTTGTTCTGTAATCATGTGAGTTGATTAAACTGATATAATCAAATTGAAACAAAAACTAAATATTTAAGTGCCGATAATTTAACAAACTACAGATAATTTACAAAAAAATAGAGGCGATTGAGAAACAAACAGCATGTTTTAAGTGCTTTTAAAAGGAACATGTACATTAAATAATAAAATATATAAATACACTTTATCAATAACAATGTAAAATAAGTATTTGAATAAAAATACATATTAATTTAAATAAATGTATCATATTAATATGAATCATTATTAATTATTCCTCTGATGCAAAGCTGAATTTTCAGCATCACTCCAGTCTTCAGGATCTTTCAGAAATTAATCTCATGTGCTGATTTATGCTCAAGAAACATTTCTGATTATTATCAATGTTGAAAACAGCTATGCCGCTTAATTTCTTTTTTAGAAAACAGTGATACATTTTATTCAAGGTTTTTTTTTTTTGATGAATAGAAAGTTTAAAACAAGCATTTATTAAAAATATATGTAAAATCTTTACTGTCATGTTCTGTCTTTTTTTGTGCCAATTTAATGCATTCTTGCTGAATACATGTATTAATTTATGAATAAATAAATCTTATTTACCCCAAATTATAAACAGTGAATGTACAATATATAAAACCATGTTTAACATACATAATATTTTCTAACCTCTACGGCTTTGCAACATGAAGTTCATACAATGCATGAACCTTAGAGCAATGAGAAGAATAAAATCAGTTTGGACATGTGTAACAGTCAATGTATCATATGTGGATTATTCCCAGGTCACTAGGCATGTCTAATCTCAGTCCTATTTCTTTATATTTCATGCAGACTCCAATAATAGTACATTCAACATGGCACATTTCCTCATGAGCTATTTGCCTCAAAAAAAGTTATCTCGTATCAATAAATAAAATAAATGGATAAATCAGGCAAATTTTGTAATTCAAGACTGATATCAATTTCTAAATGTTATTTCTGAATCATGATTTCCTTTATGAGTAGTGGTATATCTTCACAACCCAAATTTGATATTTTTCAGCCTACAGTCTATTTGCGATGAAAGATCAGCTTGATTCCAAGACAAAGTACATCAGAGAGTTTTGAACCACGCAAAAACCTAAACCAATTTATTTCTGCTGAATTGTTTTCTTTGTGTCTTTTCTTATATTTTTTTCAGTGTTTCTCCAAAATCTCATGCAAAATGTAGCAAGACAGCAGGGGGCTTCAACAGGAGGTCCATGGCTGTACTGCAGGGTGCCTGGCTATTATTATTTATGCTACATTTTTGTGAAATAAATGAAAAATCTGTATTAAACAAAAATACAATATTACGTAAACTTCAACTAAAGCAAAAGTTTGAAAGCTAAAATTGTGTTCCACATTAAAATACATAAAGTAAAATTAAAATGATACTAAAAAATATAGTTCAGTCCATCGATAATTATTATTTTAACAGATTTGCAATGTCATCATAACATAATAAGCATCACAACACATATTATTGTATGTAAACAATAATATGATGAAATACATCGAGAGCAAAATCTTTCCAAACACAATTCCTTTATATGGAAGAAAATAATGGCCTATCACTCAGTGTTAGGAGCCATTTTAAGAGCTGTCAGTCAGAAAAAAACTCAATGTATTACTTATCCTCAGGACAAATGTTAGTTATGAAGGGTTGTTAGGTTCAAACTGTTAAGCCAATGACTTCCAATGGCTATACTTGCCATCACTATCGCACAGAAACAAATCAAAGTCAGATTTTGTTATTTCAAAGTGGGTTTATGGAGGTAACACTCCATTATTACACATGAACATTACATAAAGTACTGCATACACTGCTCCAAAAAAAAGGGTACACTTATGTCACATTGACAGCAGTCAATGGAAACCAAAATCATCAACACACTGAGGGCTGTATTCAAAATCATACCAAAAATCTATGTGAAAAAATTACAGGCTGATCTAAGTTGCATGAAGTTCATAATGTAAGTCAGGAGTGTGTGTGTGTGTGTGTGTGTGTGTGTGTATGTGCCTGTCTTGGCATGCTCTTGATTAGATGGCCTGATGGTGTCTAGGGGAACTCTTCTTAGACCTGGATCAAGGCATCAGTAGCTCCTGGACAGTCTGTGCATGTGGAGGTTTATGCGATCCTCTGAGCGCATTCTCCCCAGACCATTACTGACATCCTCCAAACCGGTCATGATGGATGATGATGCACGCAACATAACGTTCCTCACAGCATCTCCAGACTCTTTCACACCTGAACCTGCTGTCATCGGTGAAGAGAATGGGGGGCCAATAGACAAACTTGAATTCTGGTCCTCCTGTTCCTCCTCACACAAAGGAGCAGATATTGGTCCTGCTGCTGGGTTGTTGCCCTTCTACAAACCTGTCCAGCTCTCCTCGTGTAACGGCCTGTCTCCCAGTATCTCCTCCATGCTCTTCAAACTCTGGGAGACGCACAAAACTTCCTTGTGGCAGCATGTATGTATGTGCCATCATTGAGGAGCAACATTGCCTGTGAAACCTGATTGGCTTGCAGCTCATGATGAAGACAGTGACAAGGACCCTACTTTTAAAACACAAAACTAAAGACAAATCACTCAGAAAGAAAAAGAAGAGAACAATTGTCTCTGGCAAACACCTGCAAAATCATTCCTTTTTGTCTTGCTGTTTCCTCTCCAGTGCACCTGTTGTCACTTTCCTTTGCACCAAAGCAGGTGAAACTGATTCACAATCACTTATGCTTCTTAATTGACCAGACTGATATATCTCAAGTTAAATTGACTTGGTGTTAAAGTGTGATGATTCGGATTTCCCTTATTTTTTTGGAGCAGTGCATATATAGTTGATGTGAAATAAGTTTTATCTTGTCAAACAGTTAAAGAGAGTCTGGTCTTCTTTCACTAAGGAGCTGCATAAAGAAAACATACGCCACATTTGAATTACAGGGACTGCAATGAGTTCTGAATGATGACAAAATATGGAAATAATGGAAATGTTCCTCTCCAATACCATCACATACCATAGTACTTCCACAATATGTTTGTAAATGTCTATGCATCTAAATGAGCTATTTGTTCTGGTCAAAATTTCAATTATCTCCCCATAAAAGAGTTAAATCCTTCTAAAGGAATCCCACCGAGGCGTGGCATTTCATGTGCAGTCCTTGAGAAGAAATGGCAAGCTCACTGAAGGGCATCAAAATACAACAAAAGTTCCCCCTCTTGAATCTGCTGCAAACTCTTACCCAGAATGATGTGAAGCTCTTCTGAGACAATGGTCACGGTTGAGTCCAGAGAGAACGACAGCGCGACACACCGACACAATGGACTGGTGCAGAGCCACTGAAGCCTGAGGAACACAACAACATCCTGCTTATCTGTCCTCTGAGGAAGAGACACGTGCACTGGAGTCTCACAGGAAGGACAGCAGCAGCCTCCAGCTGTGTGCGGGCATTAGCACCCCCACAAGTACCTAGGCTTGATCAATGACTCAATGTTATACAACTCTTCTATGGTACTCAGGGATAATGTGGCTAGACAAGCACAGAGGATTTACATGGAGGACAAACACACCTGGCAGAACTCAACAGCGCTGATTGGTACTGCAGTAAATTTTGTTTACAGAGCGCTCAATAGGGGCGTTTTTACACATTTAGTATGAGGCTGTAAACGCTTTTAGGACACAATCAATATTTTGTGCTCTTAATTAGCAAGCACTGCTAATTGGCTTGGGAATTGATTTGATCAGGAAATATGGGCGTTACAGACCAGAATGGTGCCAGGTGTTTGGAAGGGCTTTAAGGTATGTGATGCCAACTTAAAAGAAAAGTTGTTTTAATGAGTTATATTTTGATGAAATATTATACACTTATACATACGCACAGTCTCTTACTATGTAAGGCCTAATACACGCACACACAAACACAGTGATGTATCAAATACTTTTCCGGATCTAAGCCTCTACTCTGTTTCCAATGAGACTGCTATCAAACCAGATCTACAATGTAGATCTTTTTTCCTTTTTCTTAAAGTATGAAGTCTTCAGTTCAAAACAGCCTTTTTCTATATGGGTTCAGTTCAGTGGACTGGGATGATCATGGCAGAAGCTTCATTTTCTGCTCAGTGACACGTTTTTGTGTTGCTTTTGATGTTTGTTTTGGATCATTGTCCTGATGGAAAATCCAATCCCAGCCCTTAATAAAATTTCTATCAGAAGCCATCAGATTGAGATTTTTTTAATCTCTTGGTATTTGATAGAACACATAATGCCATAGATGAACAAGAAGTCCAGGACCTACAGCATCAAAAATAGGCCCACAACATTAAAGATCCAGCAGTATATTTAACTGTGGACATGGGGTGCTTGTTCGAACCAAAGCTATCTGGTGGTTTTGCTGCCAAAAAGCTCCTTTTTTACAGTTTATCTGACTGTAGAATTCTGCTTTTGTTTGAAGTTCCAGTTGTTTCTGACAACTGAATATGCTGGAGCTGTTTTTGGATAAACAAATAGGATTTTTCTTGACACCCTCCCAAACAAATGTGGTGATGTAAGGTTTTTATTTATTTATTATTATTATTATTATTATTCAGGCTTTCTGATCTAACTGAGGTCTACAATTCTCGACCTTTGATCCTTGGAGAGTCTTTGGCCACTCAAAGTCTCCTCCACGCCGCTCATTAAGACAACATAGACACACGTCCTCTTCCAGGCAGATTTGTAACATCTTTAGTTGATTGGAGCTTCTTAATTATTGCCCTGATAATATAAATGGGAATTCCTAATCACCCTGATTTAAAAACTAAGTAAATATTAATGGGAATATACTTCAGAGATATTTTACTCATAGAAAATTCTAGGGGTTGCCAACTTGTTTTGGAGAAAAACATTTATTTCATAATGTGATTTTCCGCCACATTCAATTATTTTACTTCGATGAAATCTTGAATGAAAGATCAAAGGATAACCAACGTAGATTTATTTTTTACAGCCGTCTTTTATAACATTTACAAAGGGTGCCGATAATTCTGAGCACAACTGTCACGGTGTGTAGGGATGAGGATGAGAAGGCACAGGAAATCGCTGAATACTCTTTAATGATGAACGTAAACAAAAACACTTTAGCAATACAAAATGAAATGGCACATCATGTGCAAAACTTAAATAGAAACACTTGAAAACTATAAAACAAAATGGCACTTCTTTGTGCAAAACTGGGACCTGAACACAGATACCATGGACAAGGTAACCACTACCATAATACGACAACTACCAACCCAGACTGAAGGAAACATGGGGTTTAAATACACAAGGAAGGAATGAGGGAATTAGACACAGCTTACAAGACTAACGAGATGATGCGACAGGTGAGTGGAAATACAGTGGGAAAATCACAGGAGGAAACAGGATAGACAAAGATATAACTGATATGTAACAACAACTGTATTTTGCGTCCATATTAAGCAATTTTCTGTAATTCTGTAACTTAAACAACCTTTGTAATTGCATGGCAATGACTTTGTCCTGATGAATCACACCTATAATATAAATATTGTCTAATTTTTTTCTGTCAGAAGTCCATCATGTGTTGGGCGCATTCAGGATTGTCAATCCCAACCAAACAAAGCTATTAAAACAAGCACTAATCAGAGCTAAACAACTGTAATCAGTCTTGTCTAAATGACCTGGAAAATGTTGCATGATGGTAATAAGCTTCAAGCCACTCAAGCTGCTTTTTCCAGAATTCTGTAACGGCTTTTGAAGCGGAAGTCTAGATGCATACGAGTCAAGGTTGTTCATCCCGTTTATTATGAGCGCCTGAACTAATTAGGTAAACACTGTGCCTTGAATAAATCTGTAGTTAATCTTTCTTTATCCACATGAAAGACTGATTCGATTAAATATCAAAGGGTTAGACAAAACTAGAGAGGACACAGGAAAATCATTCCCAGAGAGACGAAGGGGTATTTTTGGCGAGGTGTTTACGAAGAACATGCGCTCTGAGATCAAAGAGCTCAGGTGCTGTATTTCATTCATTAATCGACTGACATTCAAATTACCATTGCTCTTACCCAAAAGATCACGTCTCAAAGGCTCATGCTATCTGCATCCATCTCTACGGCATGCATTTCCTCCCACCACTTTCTGGAATTGTTTTTGGATAATTCAGTTAAATACTGCTGTCTACATTGACATTATAATCATAACAACTGATATAATTAGAGGAGAGTGCTCTAGTGCTCTGATCATCTGTTGAATTGTATTCAAGCCATATTCAAGCCTGTTTTTTGTCTGGCAAATGGTTCTGAACCATATAATACATATTTAAGACATAGATATATCATTTAACATATAATACATTCGTAGCAAAATAGTATGGCTTGCTATAGCCATATTTAAGGCAATTTAAATAAATAAATAAAATTATATAACAAAGAATAATCATTTAGTGCTCAATGACTGTTCCTAGTCTTATGAGAAATTATTAAAATAAATTTTTAACTTGATTTCGTTTATTGAAGATTGTTATGTATAATTAATATAAAAAAGCATTCTGTTGTTATAAATTATACATTATTCTTACATTTTTTATAGAAAATAGTAATTTATTATTTAATAGAAATGTTGAATTTTTTTATGTACTCTTCAGTCTCTGTTATGTATTATTTATATGCAATTAATTTACATTTTAAATAAGCTTTTATTTTTACATTATATCCTTTTATATTTCAAATACATTTATATATTTAATTTTATGCAATTTTGTATGTACTTTTGTGCTTTTTTTTATTCATATTTCTATTTAACTTTATTTAAATAAAGTTTTAAATAAAGTTAATTAGTTTGTCATTTTAGTACTTCAACTTTTTAAAGTTTTTCAGCTTATACATTTTTAGTTAACAACCCCTTGTGAAAAAGTACACTTCAAGCTCTTTAAAGTATACTTCAGTAATGTTCAAGTATATTTTTAAGTACACTTTATATAATAAGTATACTAATATCAGTGTACTATTCAATTCCGCTTGGGACTAAAAATGTAAATATTTTATACTTTTCTGGCAGTACAAGTCAAGTATCAGTATGTGCAATTTTAAGTATATTTCTGAGAAGTACATAAAGTATATTTCTGAAAAGTATATAAAAAATAGACTGAAAGCTTTCCTCTAGCTCAGTCAGTAGAGCATTGGTGCTAACAACGCCAAGGTCATGGGTTTGATGTTTTCCTTGAATGTAATGTAAGTCGCTTTGAATAAAAGCGTCTGCCAAATGCACAAAATAGAAGTATTTTTTTTTGTTTTGTTTAAAAGAAGTATATTAATAGTACACTTGAATAAACTTCTTTAAGAGATAACAACACCATTCTACACTTAACAGTGTTAAGTGAGTTTTGTCTCTACCTCCTTGTACCCGAGCTCCTACAGTTAAAATACAGAATTGCATAGCACTGTAAGGAGACACAGATCCCTTAAAAAATAAGAGACTGTGCAGATTCCCCTGGGATTTAAAACACGACTGTTACCATCTCTTTTTGTTTTTAAGTGAAAGTCAATGTTGTGAGTCTGAATAACAACACAGGGAGCAACTTTTCTTCTCAGCTGGATCTGACTGGTCGATACAAACAGAATATGTTGCAGAAGAAAAAGTCGCATAGGATGGTCGAGGTTGTGTAAAATGAACGTTCACTGAGGTTCTCACACTGAGAGAGGGGCAGGGAAAGCTCACTCACCCATAGCTGATATCAACTATATTCCAGCATCAATCAGCTGGAGATCTATGACCACACACTTAAGCCAACGACCTGTTCCTTGAGCATGTCAGAGGTCCTGTATCTCCAGAGGTGTGCTGAGATCTCGCAGAAACACAGAGCCATCACTCTCTGTCAGACACTACCATAAATCCCAGAGGCTCAGGGATACACGGGCGATCAGTGTGATTGATGGCTCCTTGTGAGATTAATCTCGATTGAGTCCAGGAAAGTAATGATCTACTGCCTGTTTAGGTCCTCATTGCGCAGGACTTAGAGCGCAGCTTCATCAGTCAGTTGGCTGGACGCCATGCCTCCGGCCCAGTGTGCTATTTCTAAAAGACAGGTGGTATTTCTCCACTGCTCCTCCTCACCTCCAAGTATGATACATTTTCTTGTGCAAGACTGATCGGAAAGATATAGTGAATTAATATATTGTGAAGAAGTGTGATCAATAATGTATGAATTGAAAAAATAGGCCATCCGGCAACTGCATTATCAGGCTGTCCATTTTTTACATTCACTGCGGTGAAGCTTGAATGCGCAAGCAAGAAATGGTTTTGTTATGATTTAATGTGAACAGTGATGCATGCTAATGCTAATGACTATTTAATTGGGTGACCAGTTGTCCCTGTTTTCAGTGGTCTCTCCCCAGCTGGAGCTGTGTTGTTTTTTACTGTGCATTCAGAACATCCTTCCATGTGCTACTGTTAAAATGAAAATTATTGCATGGAGGTAGTAATTAAAATTTTATCTTTACTTATGGTTTTTTTAGACAGACAGACAGATAGATAGATAGATAGATAGATAGATAGATAGATGGATAGATGGATAGATGGATAGATGGATAGATAGATAAAGACAAAAACAGATAGAGAGACAGACAGATAGATAGATAGATAGATAGATAGATAGATAGATAGATAGATAGATGGATAGATGGATAGATAGATAAAGACAAAAACAGACAGACAGACAGACAGATAGATAGATAGATAGATAGACAGATAGATAAAGACAAAAACAGTTAGACAGACAGACAGATAGACAGATAGATAGATAGATAGATAAATAAAGACAAAAACAGACAGACAGACAGACAGACAGACAGACAGACAGATAGATAGATAGATAAAGACAAAAACAGTTAGACAGATAGATAGATAGATAGATAGATAGATAGATAGATAGATAGATAAAGACAAAAACTGTTAGACAGACAGACAGACAGACAGACATACAGATAGATAGAGAAAGACAAAACAGTTAGACAGATAGACAGACAGACAGACAGACAGACAGACAGATAGATAGATAGATAGATAGATAGATAGATAGATAGATAGATAGATAGATAGAGACAAAAACTGTTAGACAGACTTATGGATGGATGGATGGATGGATGGATAGATGGATAAATGGATAGATAGATAGATGGACAGATAAAGACAAAACAGTTAGACAGATAGACTGACAGAGAGACAGACAGATAGATAAAGACAAAACAGTTAGATAGACAGAAAGATAGACAGACAAACAGATAGATAGATAGATGGATAAAGACAAAACAGTTAAACAGATAGACAGACAGATAGATAGATGGATAGATGGATAGAAAAAGACAAAAACTGTTAGACAGACAAATAAAGACAAAACAGTTAGACAGATAGACTGACAGACAGACTGACAGACAGACAGACAGACAGACAGATAGATAGATAAAGACAAAACAGTTAGACAGATAGACAGACAGACGGACAGATAGACGGATAGATTGATAGATTCAGACAGGCTGGCGGATGGATGGATGGATGGGTGGATGACAGACAGAAAGACAAATAGAACAACAACATGTGTTTGAGTAAATGATGACCAAAATTTAGATGAAGTTTAGTTTAGATGAACTGTTTCTTTTAGTTCCTTTTCTTGCACATGTATTTGATTTCTTTCCATAAATTCCCCTCATATTGAGCAGCAGCTGGTAATGTGGAGGTGTTGGCTGTACAGTGGTTCTGTTATCAGTGGAACAGATGGGACTAAAGTGGGCTGTTTTGGGGATGTTATGAAGGTGTCAGAGAGTCATCAGGTAGATGCAGCTGCCGCAGGTGCTCATGAGCCATCAGCCAGAGCCTCATGGCTGTTACTGCTCATTACATGCAGCCTAAAAACTCCACTACACCTCTGAATAACGCTACCAGCCAAATACCTTTATGCAATACATAACGCTGCCGGGTTTCAACTACATTTTGAGAATGAAGAGATTTTAGAGAGCGCAAGGTCATGTGAGCTGGATATATGCCAGCTGTTGTGTTGTGCTAACATGCTATTGCTACTGGAGGCTTTATCTGTAGCAGTTAAATGTCATTTCAGGGTCAGCGGGAAAACTTTTGACCCCGTGTTCACAATTAAAACGCTTCAGTCTGATATTCATTTATCCTGACAAAGTGCCACTGTGACATATAAGAGTGATGCTAAAACGCACTTTTAGGCTGATCTAATTAATTAATTTGTTGTTTTACATCACAGAGACAAGGTGACAAATGATATAACAAGTCGTTCTGGATCCTCTAATTACTTGTGTAATTAAGATGGTAATTAGAGTGTGTTTGACTGCAGACTAGGTGATGAAGTTAAGTGGGAATTAATGTTACATTTAGCTATTGGGTTCTTATAAGACTCTCATTAGCACTGGCACTGAAGAGCTTGATCGACAAGACTTGTTGAAGCATTGATGTGATTCACAACTCCAGTGTAAAGTGCTCACTGCTGTTTCATGTAAAGACCAATTTATACTGTCTGAGAAAAATAGCTAGAAATTGTCTATTATATTTGTTTATATTGCACTAAAGCCAAAGATACAATTAAAATACAAAGATTATATAAATATATATGAATAAAAATATAATAAACCTCAATCAAGACAAACATTTTTCAATGGAATTCAAATTTAGCATGAAATTATATATTCAATTGGGATTATTTTTATTATAATTTTTTTATAAAAAGCACAAAACATTTGAATGTTTGCACACTATTTATTTATAATCAAAATGAACATGTTGTTGAATTAAAGTTTTTATTATATTATTAATTAAGTGTTTAACATGAATAGAAATTGAAACTATTCCGGCTCATTCTGTTTAAAAAGGCCTCAAATCATGAGATTACTTGATTAATTTTAATGATCTTATTCTGTTTACAGACCCAAGTTTTAACAGAAATGCAAACATTGTATTCATCTCTTCTTATATGCGTGATTTCAAATAAATTGACATTGACAATCATAATTGACATTTAATCAACAATGGTCGATTGATCCAATCAATTCCAAACAGACAAAATCAAGTCCCATCCTACGTTTTTTTTTGTACGAGAAGTTGATTCAGTTCAGTTATACATCACAAAAGCGAAGGAAAGCCCTGAAAGTGAAAAACAAAACTTTTTTTTTTAGTGGTAGTGGTATAATTGTTTTTAAACTAGTGGGTCCAAGGATCCTCCAGTTTGAAAATCATTTGGAAATTGTGAATTTTCACAGGACTTACAATTCAAGAGTTCACACTTACAAATGATTCAGGAGCAATAAATGGTAAGCGTATTTGGGGTGCTGTCCGAGGAGAGGGCTCCGAGCTCGGTATTTAGCCCGAACCTGGAGCACTCCCCCCGTATCCTGACTTTGATAGGAATGGTTAAGTGTGAGGAGTTGGGGTGGTGGAGGGATGCCGAAAAATGTCGAGATGTGTGGGTGAGTCGAGACATGTCTATTTATACACGTTTCCTCTCCTGCTGATAGGATGAGGTGTAATTGCTGATGACGTGTTAATTGCATTAATCATATGAACGTGCTCCTCCCGAACTTTGTTAATAAAACATCATAACAATAATAATTGTACTCGATCACCAAGTTTCTAAGATAAAAGTAATACTTCTTAATCTTTATTATTTCATTTAAACCACCAAAGTACTGTTTTTGCAGGACAAATCTTTCTTTATCTTAAAGATCAATCAAATGACTCTTTTATAATCATTATGACATCCATTTAGATTTGAAGATATCTACAGTACGATTGTTGTCTATTTGAAGATACGTCTCAATGGTTGACACAAAAAAGCAATTTCTGAAGATTATTTCGGAGTGCTTAGCTGAGCTTTGCGTCGCTTAGAAAAACGGCTTCACTAGCAAACTAAACGGGACACCTCAGAGTATTCAAGGTAAAGGAATAAAGCCTATACAAAATAATAACGCCTCACTGAACATGGAGCAAGATCTATTCCTTGATCAATGTGAAGCTAAGCCTGCGCTGCTTACAGCCAGCTTAACAAACCACACGTTCAACACAACAGTCTGGCACATGCCAGCCAGAAGCTTTCGTTCCCACATTTTAATCTTTTCTGCTGACATTCTGATGCATTCACCGTCACTGACACTGGATATTTCAGTCTGGAGTCTTTGCTGCCATAGTGGCAAAGCAATTTAAGGTCTTGTTGTTATGCTGGAGAGCAGGCAATGGGGTGAGCTCTTGAAGTTGGGCCTGATTTCCATGCTCACACATGGAGTCTGTGATAAGAGTCATTATCGCAGAGGACCGTAATCACTGCCTCCGCTGTGACTGTACGACTGCAGGACTGAACCAAGAGCAGTGATGAGATACAGAAACTCTGCCTTCAATTATACTGAAGAGAAGCAGCAGCTTTAGTTAAATAAAAGGTACATTTTGCTTCTTTGAAACCTTTGGGGTAACATTCATCCTAATCACGATACTAGAACAAGCAATTTCAAAGAACTAGAATAATTCACATACAGTATATTGTCTGACAATGTTCTGCTGTAATGGCCACATCACAAAATGAGCCCCAGAAAGTATTTGTATACTTAAAGTCAGAAGTTTTTAAAGTTGTAGTTTTTCCTTGTGAAATTGAAATGCCTTCTCACTACTTGAAGTAGGCCGGTACTTACATTTTTCCATCAGGAAATGGAAACCAAAGCAACTTGCGTTAATTATTTGAAAAAGTAACTAAGATATTTTATTGTGAATTCAATTTCAATTTGATGCTAGAGACTTTCTCACAATCCTAGCTTGGTTTTAGCTTGGTTTTAATTTGATTTTCAGATGAAATTCACACAGGTGTCCCAGTAGAGAACAATAAATAATGAAGTTTATCTGATTAACTATGAACAATCGGTCACACTTAAGTTTGGGGAACAGATGTTCGATATTAAGTTCAATATTAGACCTTTGCTGTAATAAACTCCTAATTTCTTGCTTATTAATAGTAAGGTTGTTTTAGTTGTTAAGTTAAGTGTAGGAAGGATCAAGTAAAATAAGGTCATGCAGAGAAAGGTGTCTTTTCCTTCTATGTACTTTATAAGTACTAATAAACAGGAGTTTATTGGGAGTGAAGCAGTTTGTAATCAGATTACTTTTTCAAGTAACGCATTACTTTTAAATTTACAACAAAATATCTGAGTTACTTTTTCAAATAAGTAACGCAAGTTGCTGTTTTCCATTTATTGACAGCTAAATGCAGAGTAAATGCGGAGTAAGTGCAGAGGTGCTGTGTGTGAATATGATGGTTATTGTAGTTCTAGACTAAATGTGAGCATTTATTCATCTCATCCAAAAATGAATAAAATCTGTGGAATTAAAAATCGAAATACACAAACCTCCAATGGATTAAATGTTAAATAAAACAAATATTTTTATGCATTTAATAAGAATTGACCAATGTCTTGCTGCTGACCTTCCATGATTCAGTTAAACCATAAGCAAAAATGACTTTAGATTTCTAGTTTTTATTGCTAGTGTTAAACTTTCTTCTCCTGTGATGTAGAATGGCAGCATAGTTGAAAGTTGTTGAGCTGTAGTTTTTTTCGCGGAGAGTATTTTTGTTTGTTTTCACTAATATTTCGTCAAATATTAATGGCACAAAAAGAATTCCATAAAAAAAAAAAAAAAAAAAAAAAAAACAAGCCCAGCCCAGCCCAGATAAGAGAAAAAGTAACACAAAGTACCGTCACACATTACTTTTCTTAAAAAGTAACTACATAACACAATTAATATCTGTTTGAGGGTGTGATGCAATATTGTAATGCATTACTTCTCAAAGTAACTTTCCCCAACACTGCTAATAAACAGCAGATATGCTAATAATATGCAAGCTAAGCAACTGGTTAATAATGAGAACTGGACTCTAAACTAAAATGCTACTGAACAAACCACTGAAGGTGGAACCTATGATTATGCTAAATGACATAAGGCAGCAAAGTAAATTAAATTTAAAATGTTCAATTAAACGTTCTACCCTTTCCCACTTCACTGAATGTAAGACAATGAAGCACAAAGTCTAACCTTAGTGTGACTGGTCTTTGAATTCAAGCACAAAATTGGAATATCGTATAAAACATTTGTGAATAAAGTAGCCGTCACATCCTGAGACGTATTGTGTTGGTATGTGTTGCTTTGCTAGTCCTCTCTCTTTCTCCTTTTCTCTCCCTCTCTCTCGTTCTTTCATAGAACTTGATCAGACCAATGTGATCCCCAAATGTAATTGGTGGTAATGGAACTAATGGGTAATAAAAGGACATGCAGTGCCTGAAGAGTACACTTTTGTAAATGCTGTTAGATTGGGAGATAGAGTAACATTGTTTTTTTTAGCTTTCTTTTGTTAGGTAATTTAGTTTTTCCTGTTAGGAGTTTGTGTGGTGTAAAAAAAGTGTACAAAGGAACTCTGATTGCCAATTCGAGTTGATGTTGCAGCCCCACCTTAGACTGGGTCATAACACAGCATTTCCATCCCATGTGTTCAAGAGAATAACATGGAAGTTGCTATAATCAGGGAAGCCTGTTTTTTAATAAATGACTTGCGTCTCAGAGCGTGCAGACGAAACTCAATAATGTCATGTTCTCTTGGGTTCGGATGCCTGGTGTTTGAGAACACAATCATGAGAGACGCTTCTGAAACCAAATAATTCTGGTGACAGAATTTGGATCAGGCGTTTCAGCATGATCAAACCAACATTTGAGATGCTGTGCAATGAGACTTATCTGTTGGTTTGTTTTATTTACACATTTTAATTTTCAATAGCTTACACTTTAAAATAAACTTTTTAAATGTCTGTTCAGTAGCCCCTATGTAACAGGTGACAGAATGTAGTAATTAAGGGGGAAAAGCAGTTGCAAACATTTTACAAAATCAGGACGTCTTGAGCTTAAGGCCCGTTGTGTGCAGGCACTCACAAGTGCACAAGAAACCAGACACACTGACAGCAAGATGAAAGTCCATAGTCAATACAAGCATTTATATGAAAAATGTATCAACTGAGAAAGTTGGTTGCATATCTGCAACCCTTTTCACCCCTTTATTTATGGATGCAGGACGATTGATGTAAAACCACAACTGCTCTTTCAAAATATAAATCACTGTTGCTGATTAATAGACTTCCCGTTGTTACTCGGGGTAAGGCAAGAATAGATTTTAAACCGTTTTAAGCAGTTTTATTTTTTACAATAATGAAATTTTGTTGATTTTTATCCTCCCAAAATATTCTGTACATACATTTATTCTCAGAAATATAGTGCATACATCTGAGAATAAATATAAATGATAATGTGGTAACACTTTATTTTACAGTGTCATTGATACACATGTAGTTACTGTAGTAATAACAATAAATTATGCATAATTACATATAACTATACCTATACCACACCAAAATCCTAACCTTATAGTTTGTGTAGTTATTTAATATTACTCAGTACAACACGGACATCTTAAAATAAAGTGTAACCTATAATTTAATTTAAATATGACACAATATACAACAGTATGTTGTAGAATTTTACTTTTTTTCAATTTATTTTATTGTACAATGCATCAAGGCATTTATACATGCTTAAAAATGTGACTATTATTTAGGCTTATAAAGTTTATTATAGTGACCTTTTTGTCAAGCATCCTGTGTGTTGAACCCTCCCTCGTGCCAGATATAGCAGCTGAGGAACACAAGCAATGCCTTATTATATGACTGCGGGCACTGAGCGCCCTGCCAGTGCAGCAGGGTTCCTTCTATCTGCTCTTGCTCATAACCTTCTGGGCATATACTCATTTGGCATTAATAACCTCTTCCTACAATGTTCGGAAAAATCGGACAATGATGCAACAGAACGCACATTTGGGATCAGACTTTTATTTGGACTCACATAAATAACAATAGTTCATATATATATTTTTTTGTATATTATACAATTTTTATATAATATATATTTCCTCCTATGATTTACATAATTTTTTTGCTAAGTTATATCTATTGAAACAGGAGCATTATGTTGATGAACACACAGCTGCTTGAGCACATAATAAAGACTGAAATATCAAAGAAAAGGATTCGGTTCTTTCATGTTCTGTTTTTTTTTGTTCAGAAATGTAAAAACAATAGCTTGAAAAGAAATGCAATTAGTTAATTAGTCTGAAATACAAAGAAAAGCACGGCTAACTGGAAACCTTATATGCCATAACAATATCTTTCCTGGACATTTCCAATAAAAAATGTTTATATAAAACAGCAGAGAATATCACAGGAAATGCTTTGAGACGGACCAGATCGTCATGCAGTGATCCGGTGAATCGCACTTGAACAAAGAGATCATGTAGATCAAACTGGATCAGAGATCGACTCAGAGCTTCTCATCTCTTAGCCTCTGAAAAGCCTGAAATTGAGCTTTTACATGATTAGTGACCTGAAAAAGGCAAATCTCAAACAATTCCTCAAGATTTGCCTATGGATATCACTAACGATAAGTGGAAATATTGAAGACTTCCTGCAATAGGTGTCATCTTGCTCTTTTTAGCATGCAGGTTTGCACTCAAGATTGTCAGAATGTAAGACAAAGATACGTGACAGCGGCTGCTGCCTTGAGTGTGTGACAACAGAACAGACAACAGTGTGATGGAATGAACTTAGAGAGGGTTACAGTGCAGTAGTGGACATCTCAGGAAACACACTGACAATGATTTGACGTGGCGGTGCCACACATCTGCCATACTGTTTGCACTTTCAGTAGTGTAGAACAGTGCAGAAAAGCTCTTTCAGTCTAAAAGTGTCTCATTATGGTGTTTGTCTATTTATTTATTAGCTGAGACTAAGACAAAGCCAAAGCCAATTTAAGAACAAAACGATCAATTGAAAATGGTTTTGAGATCTAGTACCACCTCACGAACATAATGCAATTGCCCAGAAATCATAATAAATGCTAACAAAAGCTACGCCTGTTCATTATTGCTCAACTACACCATTCATGCATGATTCAGTCACAGATTAAACTTTAAAACAACTTATGAGTTCATGTTCATGGTGTCTTTCAGAGGAAAAAGAGTGTGATTTGTGTGTTATGTGACTCGATACCAGTTCCCTTTCAAGGGAACTCGCGCTGCGTTGAACGTTTTGGGGAAGCTTTCGACGCAGTGTCTTGTTCCCTCTTCAGGGACATATGGTTAAATACGTAACCTGAGACGTTCCCTTTCAAGGATACTGGCGCTGTGTCGAACGCTTCCCCAAAGCGTTTGATGCAGCGTCTCGTTCCCTCTTCAGTGAACTATGGTTACATACGTAACCTGAGACATTCCCTTTCAAGGGAACTCGCGTTGCGTCGAAAGTATCCCCAAAGCATTCGACTCAGCGTCTTGTTCCCTCTTCAGGGACCTATGGTTACATACGTAACCTGAGAAGTTCCCTTTCAAGGGAACTCGCACTGCGTCGAAAGCTTCCCCAAAGTGTTCGACGCAGCGTCTCGTTCCCTCTTCAGGGAACTATGGTTACATATGTAACCTGAGACGTTATCTTTCAAGGGAACTCGCACTGCGTCGAAAGCTTCCCAAAAGTGTTCGACGCAGCGTCTCGTTCCCTCTTCAGGGAACTATGGTTACATACGTAACCTGAGACGTTCCCTTTCAATGGAGCTCGTGCTGTATCACGTTCGACGCAGCGTCTTGTTACCTCTTCAGGGAACTATGGTTACATATGTAACCTGAGACGTTTTCAAATCGAAGCTGAGGAGGATGATGCTGGAAAAACAGTTGGGAGTGACGTAAACATGACCCCATCTCATGAGAAAAATATTTTACAAGGTGCTGTTTTTGTGTGAATTCGTACGGATTCGATTTGTACGGAAACGTACAATTATATAAAAAAAAAAAGAAGAACCATGAAGATCCACCCCAACCCTACTACGAAAACACACAAAATCATACGAATTAGCCACCGATATTGCCAATTGTGTACACATCTGTTTTGTGTCCTTATCCAACACAAATAACGATGCTATCAGTGCACGCAATTTGTTCTTAGTGAATCCGCTCTATATTTTTGTTGGGGGTGTTAAGCTCTCTCAAAATGTGCCAGAAGGACTCACATACTTCCTGTGCTTTCAAAGTGGATCTGATGGTAATGCTCTGTGCTTTCAATCGGAAAGATAAAAGAACCAACGCAATCATGTACATTCAGCAGAGCAAAGAAGAAAACCCTACTGACACAAAGCAGCAGGAACTGCAGCAGGACAGTGGCGTCAGTAGTACGAATACTTCCCAATCTGGATATTTACAATGAACCGAATGGATACAAACCACTTTTTCAGGGAAGTATCTCAAGTTTCTATTGCAAAGATCTCTTGCTACACATTTGACTTTTTTTGTTGCCCGCACTAGGACAAATGATTGTCTTTATCTGAATCCAGAACCGCGTGTCCTTATTACAGCCCTGAACATCACATTGTGGAAGATCATGTAAGATTCATCACAGCCATTGAGAAAATAAATCCACTAAACTGTACTTGCTTTAAATGATCATTCGAATCATTACAAATGTTAAACTGATGCAACAAAATGTTTTGCTGCCAATCTTTTAAATAATTCTGAATGAATGGATGTGTGATATATATGCACTATGGTCTTGAAATTCAGTTCCAGGCGTCTGGATGAGTGTCAATAGACAAACACCTTCATGGATGGGATTTTGAGATACATCATATATCAGTTATTAAATATACATGTTAAAAACACCGGGGGAACTTGTGCCTCATGCTTTTCACAAAAAACTGAATCTGAGATAGTGAGAACAAATCACAGAGGAAATACATATCATGCCATCAACTTCAGACATATTTTAAACCAAAGAATCATCTTTTCTCCCTGAATATGAAAAGAATGTTATAGACCCATCAGATAATAAATGTAACCCTTAGTAGAAACACCAATTTGTCATCCTAATATAATCCACTATATTCAATCCAAAAGGAAGTCCAACCCTGTCGCAAGTTAACAAGTCTTTTTATACACAGGGGCAGCAAATTCAACTCTAAAAAGTGCTTTTAGGGATACATTAAAACGGACAAAAAGCAAACTGATGTTTAGTTATAAATAATTTACAACTTAATTTCAGCTGTTCATAATACACTCCCTAACCGCTCATTTATGTGACCAGAACTATCAAGAACAACTAAAGATTCAACTTCAACCCAGCTGTGAAAACCAGGAAAAGAAGAGGAGCTAGGAAACCTTCTGGAATAATCAGCTCCCATGATGCCTCAGTGGCAGCTCTTCATTCCAGACACATAGGGCGAATCCTGTTGGCGACAGATACCCTCTTGCTGCTCGTTACAGTCCACGAAGTCAGGCACGGGCAGCCCTGACATGATCATCAACGATTTGTTCCAGATCATGAAGGTTGGTGCCACTGGAAGCAGGAAGGAAACGTCAAAAGTGTATATGTGCTGGGAGTTCATGGCATCGTAGAAGGACAGGGAGTTGTTGTCGTAGTCCAGCAGCACTCCCACCCTGCGCAGCTGTAGTGAAGCCTCCACGATGGACTCCTTGTTGTTGTGCCGCACCAGGAAGTTGTTGTTGCAGCGCGTGAAAACCCAGGACGAGGAGTTTTTGCCACTCCATTCGTTTTTGGGTGCTGACTTGTATGCTACACCAAGCGCATACCTGAAGGGGAAATAGATGTACAATGCTGTCATTTGATACACTTTTTATGCTGGTTCTGGCTCACTTGGTGCCCAAGGAAGAAAGACGTTAAAAAATGCATTCCCACTGGCAGTTCAGTTTGAAACAGGGGAACAGTTCGTGGTACCGAACCCGACACCACCTGTAGGAAGTGGTCTGAGTTCAGCTGCACTTGTTCAGAAAGTCCATATAACTTTAAAGAGCATACGCATTTAAACTGGAAGACGCAGAACTGCACAAACGCTTATAATAAAAAGAACATTATCATAGATTAGTGTGGATGATAACAAGGTTATCGTTATAGATTTCTCTATAGGTCTCTATAGCCCCGGTGTGAATGGGAGATTACATCTAAAATTGACTTTTAAATTAATTTTGAGTTTAACTTTCAGTTTAAGCCTGGCCCATATCCAGTTCTATCCAAAAATGAAACGGATAATTATGTACTGTATACAAAAATGAACATCATGCATTTTTAATGCTAAAATGGGAAAATGTTCTGTTTATAGCAAATGATCTGCGGAAAGCATCCTTCAACTGGAGCGGGGTACAAGCACAACCAAAACTGCCTATTAATGTAAAAGTTACAAGCCTGTAAAATCTGAAATCACTTACCATGTGGAGGCTCCCAGTAAAACCTCCCAATAATGGCAGCCACTGTCGATGAAGACGTTGCCAGCAGCACCGTAGGATCCGGTTCCACTGAAGCGTTCCGGAGTGTGACTCTTCTTTAGGGAGCTTTCATCCTTCTCCATGGTCAGACAGTCATTGGAGAGGCGCAGCTTCTTATGGGCTGTTTTGGGGTCCAATTTGAAAGGCTGACCTGAGGAGCAGAGAGAACAGAGATGGGTGAGATACAACAGGAAGCTGCAATAAGGGACAGTGGAATGAGTCTAGTGACCTGAGGAGAAACTCTCGCTGCTCTGCTGGAATTTCTAAATTCATGCAATTTGTTAAATGTCAGTTTTAGCTCTGCTGGTTAATTAAGAGATGAGCGGTTGTGATAAAAGGCACAGTGTGTGCAGAAGAGTGAATCAAATGCTAAGTGAAGTCAGCTAAGTATATGATTTGAGTTTAATATTTCTTGAAAAGCAGAGGTGACCCCGCAGACCCGACATTTAACTTTGGGCACGTCTAAATCTTCCCATCCCCAGTGTAATGACTGACAATGGAGGAAAACAATCAGCAGTGCTCCATCCCTGCCCACAAACCAACCATCTCAACCCAGAGTGAGGTTTACTGCGCCCAGATATGAAAGGTTCTGGCAACATGCTGCTGGAAGCCAATTATATTAACACGCTCTTGTCTTTGAACTGCTTATCGCTGTGAGCGCAGCCATTCTCAACACTCGTGTAGTCATGCCATTTTACAGCATGTGTTTGAGCACACTTGAAAAAGCCATGCAGATGTACACACACATACACACACACACACACACACACACACACACAAGGCTACAAGTGAGACCCATGAAATGCTTATTGCTTTCTATATAAAACTGATGAACCTTTTAAGACAAAAAGCAGTAAAATGGCAGAACTGTGCAGTGCAGGTGTCTGAACAAAAGTCTTTATTGTGTCATTTTTATTGAAAAACAAGTACTTAAAAAAGCATCATTTATAAACTCAATCACTGGAAATTATACTGAAATCTACAGTATGAACATTACTCTGAAAGCATGTCATGCTTGGTTAGAAATGTTAACACATAAAAGTTCATAGATTCAAGTAGACCAAAGCTAAAAATGTATTTATCTAAAACTATTGTGAACAAATATACATATATGCATTTGTAAATACATATACAGTATATGTAAATACAATCTCTGATGAACACCAACACATGAAACATTATACCATGTCATTATTTAACAAAAATAAAGCCAAAATGGAGAAGCCATGAGTGGAAAAGCTGAGTGTACATGACTCAATAGCTTGTCGAGCCACCTTTAGCAGCAAAACACCTAAATTCATCAGTCTCTTGTATCGTTCTGGAGGAAATTTGGCCCGCTCTTCAACGTTGCCTTAGTTCATTGAAGTTTGCGGGCATTTAAGCAGAGCTCCCGTCACAACATTTCAATCAGGTTGAGGTATAGACTATGACTGGGCCAGTGCACCTTTATTCTTTTCCTTTTTCAGCCATTACGTTGTAGATTTGATGGCGTGCGTGGGATCATTGTCCTGTTGCATGGCTTTAGCTGTCAGACAGATAGCCTCACATATATACACTTTAAATTGTAGAAATGAGTGAACAAAATAACGCTGAGTAAGAAAAACTAGATTTATAGTCACATATATTGAAACATTTTTTTGTGATGCAATAAAAAGTGACAATGTAATTTGAAGTGTCAGTTGGGGCCATAACTTAAGAGCACTGCAGCATTTTTCAGAAACATAAGATTGATTTCACTTCAGAACGCAGTTTGGTGAAATGCATATGTAGTATTAGACAATTTTCAACTTAGAATAAATCCAGTCTATTTTTGATCCGCCAATGAAAGTTTTTTGACTGTCACTAGCACGGTCACTGTCAGGCACGTGAAAACACTTTAACTGTTAAAAGGACAACATACCTTAGCAGACATTCAAACCTTTTTTTTTATAATAGACTAACATGAAGGAAAATTATGTATCTCAATGCAGGCAATGAACTTTACAATGAACAATGAAAATACTCAACATAATACATTAATCTTCCATGAAAAATATCAAAGAAAACAAACATTGTTGCACCGTTGGGTGAAGCGGTTGGGAATAGAACTCTGCTATTGACCGATCAAGATCAAGAACTGGAATTAACCGATATATACTGTATTTATATGTATATATATATATATATATATATATATATATATATATATAGATATATATATAGTGGTGTGAAAAAAGAGAGTTTGCCCCCAAATAAACAAATAAACAGAAAAAAAATGGTTTTTAAATGAAGGTTAATATTATTATGGGAAAACAAAATCCAAACTTACATCTGTCCTGTGTGAAAAAGTGTTCCAACTACCCTGACTCATCCAAGACCTCACAACAACATCCAAAGAACTGCAGGCCTCTCTTGCCTCAGTTAAAGTCAGTGTTCATGACTGGGCAAAAATGGTCAGCATGAAAGAGTTTCAAGACGAAAACTACTCCTGAGCAAAAAGAGCATTTTTGCCAGAAAACATCTTGATGATCCCCAAGACTTTGGGGAAAATACTCTGTAGATTCACCATTTTTAACTTTTTGGAAGCTGTGTGTCCAATTAAATCTGGTATAAAAGTAACACCGCACTTCAGAAAAGAACATCATATCAACAGTAAAATATGGTGGTGGTAGTGTGATGGTCTGTGGCTGTTTTGCTGCTTCAGGACCTGGACGATTTGCTGTGATAAATGGAACCATGAATTCTGCTGTGGAATGATGGAAGGACAATGATCCAAAACACACTAGCAAGTCCACTTCTGAATGGCTGAAGAAAAACTAAATGAAGACTTTGGAGTGGCCTAGTCAAAGTCCTGAAATGAATCCTATTGAGATGCTGTGGGATGACCTTAAAAAGGCAGTTCATGCTTGACAACCCTCCAATGTGGCTGAATTACAACAATTCTGCAAAGATGAGTGTGCTAAAATTTGTAACAATTTGCAAATGCTTGATTTCAGTTGTTGCTGCTAAGGGTGGCCAAACCAGTTATTAGATTTAGGGGGCAAACACTTTTTCACACAGGGCCATGTAGGTTTGGATTATGTTTACCCTTAATAACAACCTATATATATATATATATATATATATATATATATATATATATATATACATATATATATATATATATATATATAGATACACATACATACATATTCACTGTACATACATAACACACAGTGTGACTTGCTCTTAGGCTGGGCTGCATGTTGTGCTTTCTGCAGGGGAGGTGAATGCTGACAGTTTGAGTGATGTCTATGCTGTGCAGGATGAGTAAATATTATTCAGAGATCTTTTAACAACAAATAAACACGGCTGCCCTTGGGGCTGCTTGTCATGGGATATTTCTCATATTGGCTTTATGTACGGTCACCAGCCATGGCATTTCTGATTAAACAGAAGAGGCCTCCTATCGGAATATAGAGTGACTCAACACACATACACAACGTGCACCCAACGTGATTTCTCTCTTTGTCCTCACTCTGCTGGTCTAAAACTCAAAGTGGTGTTCGCAAAGATAGTTATATTCTATATTTTCTATCCCCTAACCTTAAACCTACCCACCACAGAAAACTATCTGCATTTTTACATAAAAAAAAAAAAATCATTATTCTATATGATTTACAAACTGTTCAGTGATTTCACGTATTGCCATTATTGTGGGGACATTTTGATTACCCGGACCACACACACACACATGCTTATTTAGTGTTTCTGTCATTCAAATTTGATTAAACATGATATTAAAGCACTCCCGGAAAAATAGAAAAAAAACTTGAGCTGTCACATGTTATTTTGCATAATGAAGTAACAAAAAAAAAAATAAAAAAAAATAAAAAAAATTACCAGAATGCTACATTTTGCTTAAAAGATCCTGCCTTTCTCAAAGGTTTACTCATGAGCTACAACTTATGTATCAACTTCAGTTGTAATTTGTTTTATATACCTTCCTTTTTCAGTTTAAAAGATTAGAGCTCTGGTCAAAAGACCTTGAAATGCCATCATATTAGAAAAAAATGTCAAAGGCAAAAAAGTCCATTGTCTATTGCTAATATGTTGCAATGAATGCCGTACAGCTCACACAAGAGTCACCCAGCAATGAGGCAGCTTTTTGTTGGTCAGTGCAGCAAATTCCAGTGTGGGGAACTATTTTAACCCAATGAAAAATATAACTTCTGTAGAATCCAAATCTGTTTTTCTAGAGAAATGTGCTGTTATCGAAATAATTTGATATTTTCTTTTCTAATTTAATTAACTGATTAAACCTGTTTGAGTGTCCAAATTATTATTATTCTGATATAGCTGGGTGATCTCAAGCAAAACACTGGCAACATAAGTGCAAACAACATCTTTATAGTCATCAAAATGCATTGAGACAAAAGCAAAAACTTCATATAAAAGAACAATAAATTTGGATTAATGATATACTGTGTTTAAAGCAGAGGAGAGAATGAGAAGAGGGTACATTTGAGGTATAAAATATATATATTAGTGGGATGAGAGATGAAATGAAAGGGTGCAGGACAGGGTGCCCAGCCCTGAGTTTGTGTGCAGACCCCTGCTACTGTTTATTAGTATTATACTGTAGGTCTCAGCCGATCCCTTTTGAACATATTATCAGCTGGAAAACCAAACTTTGATTTCAACACAACTTGCAAAGAGCCATTTGATGTCTTCCCATTTTTGCTCTGTAAGCCTGGCTGCGCTTCAGAAACAGTCACGTAGACCCTGGTGATGGACTGGGGGAAGGAGAAGCAGGAGCAGGGATGATAAATAGGAGGAAGGGTGACTGCAGTGGATGGAGCACACACATAAACACAGTTTTCCTCTTTACCTATTCTATTTCGTTAATATATTCGTATTCGTTAATACCTCGGTTGGAGGGTCGAGCATGGAGGGTCGAATTGGTGTACGAGCATTGTATCGGTGTACGAGAAACAATTTCCCTCACCCATGCGCATTTTTGTGGGGAAAAAGTCCTAATGCTCAGCATCCTTGTGCGCATTTTTACATGAAATATCCTAATGACAGCCTCTCATAACACAGTCAGGAGGTTCCAACCCCTTTATAACCCCTTAACTCATTCATTGGCTGCATCATTCACCACAGTGATACTTTTATAAGTGATTTACAGAAGTTTTTACCTCATATTCTAAACATTAATTGTTATCGCTATTGTTCACGTAGTGAAATATACACGTACAGTACCTCTAAGCAGTAACTGTCAAGGTTCATGAATTCAGTGTCTCCTAGTTCTGCCTGAGTGTGTATGTGTGTGTGTGTGTGTGTGTATGTGTGTGTGTGGTCAATGAACACCTGATTCTCATATCTGCCTATCTCCCCGCTTTCGTTCGCGGCTCCCGTGCATTTGTTTGTTCGCGGCTCCCGCGAGTTCGTTCTCACGCGGCTCCCGCGAGTTCGTTCGTTTGCGGCTCCCGCGGGTTTGTTCGTTCGCGGCTTCCGCAAATTCGTTCTCTCGCGGCTCCCGCAAATTAATTGATTTTTAGTGCATTCTTATGGGGAAATTTGTTTTGGTGTGTGAGCATTTTGGTTTACGAGCTCGCTCTTGGAACGAATTAAACTCGTAAACCGAGGTATTACTGTATATATATATATGTATATACACACACACACATACATATATATACATTAACACTCACCAAGTTACAATTGCGATTGAAAATCGGTGTTGGGGAGTATATTAAATAGTGTCAATCACCAAAATCACCAAATTTTGTGAGAATATGAATGTGCTCAGAATGGTTGGCAGTCCAGTGATGTATTGTCTCAAAAGTTTAAGGCTTGCCAATTTAAATATTCAAGAGCAAGAAGAACCAAAAGGGAACTCAATTAATTACATGTGCTCAGTGCGGAAAGTTTTTATACACAAAACAAAATTATCTCAAAATGCCCATCTTTGCAAGGATCCTCGTAAACAGTCAGTTATATAGTAGGTGAACGTGAAAAGGTTAGCTTTAGACCCTGAATATACAGTACTGTGAAAAAGTCTTAGGCACATTAGCATTTTCACACAAAAAATAGTAATAACAATTGTATACTTTGCTGTAATGTGTCAGCAGTGAATATCAGTTTACATCTCCAAACATTCCTTTTGCCATGCATTGGAAAAATCTAGTGAGATTTTTGTAGGCTGATGATCTTCTGTAAAGCAGATGTGAAAGAATTTTGATTAGCACTATACAAATAAATTTGATTTGAATTGATATAAAACTACATATATAAATATAACCACACTGTCCAATCGCCTCATTATATTGTTGTAGTCAAGAACACGAAATCGAGATCAAGTAAAGACCAAGACCAGACCTCAAATTCATTGAAAAGTTCAGTATCTATTGTCTGAGAAATGTCTAATATTTAAATCAATGAATACACTTTTGAATATCGTATATATAATAAAATGATAGGTCTACTTTTAAATATGAAAGTTAAATCAAAACACTTAATGAGTCACGGAATCATTAATTCAGCCGATTTGTTCAAAGCAGCGGATTCATTTAGAATCAAGTTGCCAAAACAACAAAAACTTAATTAAGACACATGACTGCTTTTTAGACAGTAAGTCTTAAATCAAATCACATTAAGAATGTTAACAAATAAATCAGACAATAAATTGGCAATTTGGTGAGATCCTCACAGCTGTGGTCTTGAGATAAAATCCAGAATCCTCTTAGTCTGAGAGCAAGACAAGACAAAGACCTTCAAAAAAGAGTCTTAAGTACTACAACACTACCTCATTAATATTAAATCATTACATTAAAAATGAAGAATGCGGTATTTAAATCTAAAGGGATCCTGCTTTTTCCCCTTGTACATATCAAAATTGAGTGACCCTGTGATACGATCACTTCTACATAATTTTTCACTTTGGAAATTACAGTCACCCCTTAAAGGCTTCTGAGAAATTAATTGTAGATGATAAAGCATGAGCTCTAGGATTCAACTGGGGGTTGAGCACGCTCTCACTCTGGATTCCTGAATCAAACAGGAAGTGATTATGTAAATGTCTTTAAATAGCATTTCTCTTGAGATGGGGGGGAGGTTTCTGGACTTTCACGGCCGAGTAGGCATGGCAAGTATGCGTGTGCCAGAGAAAGCGTGAAATATAGAATTAGCCCATAGTCAGTTTCCTTTTTATATGGTCAGATGGGAAGGAGATACAGCTGTGGCAAATGACTTTCTTTGATAATGCAAGAGTTAAAATGTCTTCTCTGGTGAATACAATAAACAGCAACCCTTAAGATTTCTTACTTTGAGGAAAGCAACTTTTTGTTCAATGCCACTGTGGTACAAAGAGAGAAAGCTATACTTTGGCTAGGTTTCCCAAGGCATTTAGTAGAAAAATAGTGCTTAATCTCTACGGCACATTTCCCAATTGCAGCATTATCTAAGTAGCACATACTGTTCAAAAGTTTGGGATCAGAGAGACATCTCTAAAATAAAAAATAAAAAAAGGAATTAATACTCTTATTTCACAAGGATGGATTAAAATTGAACAAAAGTGGCATTAAAGACATTTGTGTTTCTCGTCTCAAGATTCACAATAATGAGGAATGTTTCTTGAGCAGCAAATCAGCATATTAGAATGATTTCTGAAGGATCAAGTAATGATGGTGAAAATTCAGCTTTGCATCACAGGAATAAATGACATTTTAAAAATGCATTAAAAAAGAAATATAATTTTTAAAAATAATTCACAACATTACTGTTTCACTGTATTTTTGATCAAATACATGTATTTATGTAAATAATGAGCAATTAATGTGCCGAGTGACCATAAAATAACATAAAACTGTAGTTTAGATGATCCTACGATCCTATGTATTTTGAGAAAAAGTCTTTCTTTCTTGGAAACTCAAAAACAACAAAAAACTTTTTGAAAGGGCTTAGAGTTTGAGTTTAAATATGAGTGAACTATAGAGCAACATCTACACGCTTTCCTACATTTTCATAGGACAGGCTTTCACAGCACAATAAACACACTGGAGAATTGTGTGTGTCTGAGGGCAAATTACATTTAATGACACCGCTGTCTAAAAACAGCATTATTACAGTAACAAAAATGACCGTTGGGTGATGAGTGATGAGAAACAGAGAGAAAGATACTGCAGCTGTATTCTCACAGAAGCTTAAGAAATCACAAAAAAGGAGCGAACCGACAGGAAGAAAGAGAATGAAAATGAGTGAGAGGAACATTTGCCGTTTCCTCCAGACATTCACTGTAGTTCTCTCTTAAACTCCTCCACAAGGCCGCTGAGAGTCTCTGATGCAATAACCCCGTTGAACGCTATCAACCGATGCCCTGTATCTTGATTGAGTTCTTTTCAGTGAAAAGGCTGGGTAACGTCTGACAGTTTAGGTGAGGGACCTGGGCTTTCCCAGATCTCTCCATCTCTCACACACACACACACACCAAACCAACAGATTATTTCCATTATTTGCATGCTCACATGCTTGCCGCAGATGGGACACCGATAAAGGTGGAGTATGACAGAACTGTTGCAGTTTCAATGATGTACAACCACCACATCTACCAAGACTCTGGATATAAGACCTAAGAGTCGATGACTGGTGTGTTTGGCCGAATTTATCTCTCAAATAATCTGCAGATAATTTGACATTATTTGTGTCAATCCATAACGCTCCCCTATCAATATCCTGTAATAATTGGAGTTCAGAAAGCATATTTTCCATTTACAAATATTTTTGTGAAACCAAGTGTTCAATAAAAGCTAATTTTAGGAATATATTAGGGTGCCGCAGGAATGAGATCTAAAATATATAAACAAGTTTTTGTTTGCGTTTAAAAAAAAACTTTTTAAATTGGTTTTTGGTTAAATGCCTGAAATAAGGTCTGTAAATAAAAATACATTAGTAATACTTCACTCATGCTTTTTAAGCTTTTATGTAAATTGTTGTAGTTGTGTTCATTTCTGCAGATTACCATGACGAACAAAACGTGTACGAATCATAAACGTTTGTTAGTCATAAAGGTAATTTTCTGTAATAATCCCCTAATTTTTGATCAAAGGAACTAGGTATGCTGATAACTTCTGGGTTTCCTATAAAAATAGATCATCCCTGCAGCGCTATATATTTCTTAGTAAATGTTGAGTAAGTATTGTGTAAAATAAATGTTCATTTTGGGAATATATAATTCATACTACTTTCCAGACACTGGGATCAGTTATTGAAACAGCCATATCGATCGACCACTAGCATGAGGCTTATTGATCCTTGCATCGCACTGGACTTACTGTTGGTTTTGAGGCGAGCAGGTTCACTGTTTCTGCTGCCTGCCTGGTTGATAGCCTTGACGAAAAAGATGTAACGGGTGCCGCTCTGCAGACCGTGGACTGTGTAGTGATTCTGCTTGATATTGGGCACAATCATCCAGCTATCTACAGAGTTATACAGACCTGCAAGACAAGAAAAATAGCATAACATTATTCGCAGATGTTAATGTAATACAAAACCATGTGCAAATAAATGTTTGAACACTCTGTGATTCTAAAAAGGGAATAGTACATATGAATTTCATTATTCAAGGCATGTCTATTTCCGTTTGATGTACATACAGCACACGTTCAGAGAGAGAAAGACTTGGGTTGTTTTCCTCAGGCAAACAACCCAAGTTTGTCTCTGAACATGTGCAATATGTGCCCACAAAGCTAGGTTCTCAACATCAACACTTCCATTATCAATCAAGGTATGATAAATGTGTGGCAGACAAATATTGACAAGTAGCTTCATACAAGGACATAATACTGTAACTTAGTACTGTGCCATCAGATCAATTATGGCAACAACTCTTTCATTCGTTACTGTATTCACAATACAGCACCTTCCTTTTATTAATTATAATGATAAAACATAATAATGATAATCCATCTAGCTTATATTAATAATAATACCATTATTTAAATCATTAAAATACATTTATATAACAACAGCAACAACTATATATTTAGTCATTGGACATCCTGCGTTTTGGATCAGTAATAACCATTAATAAAAATTAATTTCAATCAATCGCTAAAGAAAACAGCTTTCTGCCGGTGCAAAATGTCTCTTTCGCAAAGCCATGTTACTGCAACACATCTAAGGAATTGATGCCTGCTCATAAATGTAATTCCACATTATATCTTTAAGTAGTATGCAAGTAAACGATCACTCGATAACGCTTGTAAACCTATCTCTAATATTTTTTGATGAGCAAAAACATTTGATGCTGTTGTTTGATGAATCGAATTAGAATAGCAGATTACAATATGCTGCTTACATTGTAAATTCTCCACTGTTGCTTGACATTCAGAGGGAGAAAGACATCAAAGAGGGGGAGATGAAGGTATGTGTCACTGGCTTAAAAAAAGCAGTGTGAATAGGGATCCTGGCCTGTGCATAAGCGAGTGTGTGTGTGTTGCCAGATGAAAGGGAGCCAACACACGGAACAGGGCTGTTCCCAATACTGTCGGCAAATCTAAACTAGCCTTTGATGCTTCTATTGTGTGCGTGCATGTGTGTTTCCATGACTGTGCATGTGTTTAGATGTCATCTATGGCATTAGGACATATAGTAAGAAGAATTAATCCTGGTTCTTGTATGTGCATGTCATATGATTCTACATGAATGCAATTTCATAGACCTGAAAAAAAAAAAAACATAATTCATGTCCCACTTCTCATGGTGGCCACTATGGACTGTGTCTTCATTTCACATTCACAATCTTGGGCAGCTCTCTAAAGCCCAGCTTATGAATATCTTAAGGTACAAAGACCTAGGCTTTGGCAGTAACCGCTGTCAAATAATAACGACCTAAAAAGCAACAGAAGCCCTGCAGAAAGGTCCACCGTCTCACGATGGTCAATAACATCGTGCAAACATAATATGACACCAAATCATTGCCTGGCTGACCAGCCCTGTGATTATCTGTGCTTTGGAATTCACTTTAGATATACAGTAGGATGAGAAATATCCACAACCAAGGCTGAGGATAAATCACAGAAGCAGGACAGGATTATTGCAAATATTGTGAGAATGTTGCAGATAGTCAACCAGTAAACGTTCAACTTTAATCATAAACATTATGAAAACAGTAGGATGTCATTCCAAAACCTGACTTTTTAATCTTAAGCGATCATCGCACAAATGGTCAACATTTTCCTAAAGGTAAAGTACTGGACCAACAAACTGTAAGCAAGCTAAAACCATCATTTGATTGTTTACGCTCACGCTGACCTTCTAAACACATTAGTTTGGCCTCAAATAAACAAACAAAATGTTTCTTTTTAATATTAATATTCTTATTAATATTTGTACTTAGAATAGATTTTTATAGGTCTTTTTCTTACGTCAGAGCTGATTGAAGTTTCCTCATAAAAAACAATTCATATGAGATACACTATCAATACTTATATCTGAGAACATAAACATATATCTGACAGGGCCACTAAACCTACCGGTATAACCTGACCAGAATACAATATAATGATATATGTGCTATCTATAAGATATAGATTAAAATATAGATAAAAGCTAAAACGCAGATTAAAGATCAGGACTAAACGAAACGGACAAAAACAGACAAATGTTTGGAAAAAATAATATTTTTAATGTTTTTGAAAGATATTATGGTCTTCAAGGCTACATTTATTTGATATACATATACAAATAAAAATAAATATTTTGAAATATTATCACAATTAAAATAGTGGTTTTCTATTTTAATATACTTGAAAATAGAATTTATTTATGTGATGCAAAGCTGAATTTGCAGTGACATGATCCTTCAGAAATCACTGTAATATGCTGATTTATTATCATTGTTAGAAACCTTTTTAAATATTTTTTATAACCTGTGATCACCAGAATTCTTTCATGAGTAAATTGTTAATAAAGAACAGTTATTAAGTAATTAAAAATATAAATATTTTATATTTTGTAACAATATTCACTACCGTTCAAAGGTTTGGGGTCAGTAATTTATTCCTTCTTATTAAATTTTTTTTTTACTTTTACTCAGCAAGAATGTTAAATTGATGAAGAGTGGTTTGACTATTTATATTGTTAGAAAAGATTTCTATTTTAAATAAATGCTGTTATTTTTAACTCTTTGTTCATCAATAAACCCTCAATAAAAGCATGACAGGTTCCAAACAATTTATTAAGCAAAACAGCTATTTTTAACATTGAAAATAACAGAGCATAAAATCAACATATGAGTAAGACTGGAGTAATGAGGCTGAATTATTTTATATTTTTTAAATATCTCAAAATATATTACTATGTGTTGCACAGAAGTATGTATCCCTTTCATTACTGAAATCCTGATATTATATACACAGTTTAAAAAATAGAAAATACAGGAGAGGTGTGAGGACAGTGCCCAAAATGGCCATATATTAGCAATCTCCTCGTTGTTTAGGAGTTAATTCTAACTGCTCATAAACCTGCATATGTAAGTGATTGTATGCTCATTGCAGTTAATTCTGAATGCAGTTTGAGCATTCAGAATTTCAATAAAGCAAGCAGAAAGTTATGGCAACATCCAGACATTTTAAAGCTCCAAATTGCCCATCTATACAGAAAGCTCAGGCATACAAACTTGAAAACGAGACTTCAGAGACACCCCACAGCGCTAAAAACCTGAACGAAGGCCTTGAGAAACAATTCCACACTATCAACCATTGCAACAGATGTTTAAACTATTAAACAAACTATGACAGAATTGAAAGCAATAGTGATGGCTGTACAGGAGAGACTGGAGGAAGCGGAGGAGTGTCCATCTGGAAGATTCATCAGAGAGGTTAGTGAATTGTATTAGTGCCAGAAATAAACAAGTGGATGCCAAGTTCAAACTATTGAAAACTCTCAAAGCAGGTGAAACAGAAAGAGACCTACGGAACTAACAGATTATGAAGGAGGGCCTCGATACACAATCAGGTGTGGAGTATGAAAGGAAGAGTGTGCATCAGCATCTGACACCCGTACCGGATTATGATCAGCCCCCCAGTCCGGCGTTGATATGTTTTTTAGGAAAATCCGTGAGGGATAAAGTGATCAATATTGCGAAAGGGAAGCAGGAAATTGGTTGGAGGATTGCCGTCTTTCCCCATTTCCAGATCTTGTCAAAATTACTTGCTTCACGGTGAAAAATCACTTCGGCGAAGTGGAAACTACGGGACCTTGGCGGGAGATACTCACTTCCCAGCGACACTACTAACTAAGTGGAACAGGAAGAATGAAAGCTTCACAAATGTGGAAACTGCTGAAATATTTACTAATGAACATTATCATTAAGGGCCATTTATGAGAAATCAAGGTGGGCTCTTGTTACTATTAGCACAGTGACCATGTAGACTGATATAAACTGATATATAAACTGAATTATATAATTCCTGGATAGCCTAGACAGGATCAGCCAAGAAGACGGCATGAACATTAGTTGCGATAAACCTGCGGACCAAAGGTGTTGTGTGTTTTTTTCTGTTTTTGTCTCTTCACAATTAGAAGTTGAATGCCTATACATGATGGAGTGGTCAGAAGTTTTTTTCACTTTTTTTAATTGCTCGTTCACGTTTCAAGGTTCGGAGTGTTTAAGTTTTCAAAGATCAAAATGATAGTGTTTGATAACGGCAAATGTTCATATGTCTGGGTTTAAGAGTTTGAAGTTATTAATCTATGACAAACTGTTAATGCTAGGCACAAACTCGGGAGACCTGACAATAAATTAATAATGTCTAGGGGAATAGTTCCATTTATCTCATGGAACATCAATAGATGTTGAAGTCCGGTTAAAAGAAAGAAAGTGTTGGCATAATTGAAAAATAATCAAGCAGACATTGTGTATATGGAGGAATTTCATTTGAAAGGCAAAGAAGCAGAACAAGTGACGTGGGTAGGTCATGTTTTTCATTGTTCATATTCCAGTAAGAGTAATGGAGTGATAATTTTAATATAATATAAATATATACATTTTGTTCTGTTGAAACAAATGAAAGATTCAAAGGGCACATGAATGATGTTGTGCACCCAACAAGAGTGACCCACTTTTTTTCGACACAAAGTTAATCACATGTTGTGGGATGCTGAGGGTCAAATAATCCTAGGCAGGGATTTGAATGAAATAATGGACCCGGTCCTAGATAAGAGTTTGCGTCAAACATATTTACCAACAAAATTGAAGAGAAGCAATACGCTGAATTGTGATTTGGGTCTTATATACAAACACAAGTAACAGGGACTATAATTTCTTCTCCTCTATAATAACTTCTTCTCTCAAAAAAAGCAGACTATATTTTATTATCTACTCTCTTGACAGCTCAATAAAATAAAGTAGATAATAAACAGTTAATGGCAATATATTGACAATAACTATTACTGACCACGCACCAGTAGAATTACTTCTGAACATAACCGCTGACACAGAGTGACTAAATACTGCATTACTGTTAGATCCCTCATTCAGGAATGCTTAAAAGGAGGATTTAAAATCCTTTTTTGAAATAAATGTAGGTAGCACCGAAGAAATTTCAACAATTTAGGAGGCCTCCAAGGCATATATAAAAGGAAAACTCATAGCTTAGGCTGCAAAAAAGAAGAGAATTTAAAAAAGATTAAAGAGCTGCAAAAGGAAATTTTAAAAGGCGAAGTATAACTGATTAATCATTTTTCTGATAACCAGTAGCAAGAGCTTTGAGAGTTAAAATACCAGCTTCACAATATTTTATAACAGAAAGGAGGAATATGCACATATTGTCAGGGTTCTGTCACTTCAGTTTGGGTTTCTAGTGTGTTGTTTGACAGAGCTCTGACACTGCCCCTTTGTTGCGTCTTGTGATTGTGAAACCCCGCCCATCTTGTTCCCACGTTTCCCTTTATTGATCCCAGCTGTTTCTGCTCGTTACCGTTCCTCATGTGTTCCCTATTTAATCCCAGTGTGTTTGCTGTCCTGTCGTTGTGTTCCCTGGATGTATTGCCATGTTTGTTTTTATTTTTATTCTTTTGTTATAATAAATATATCCTTTCCCCTGCAATTGAGTCCTGCCATTATTGATACGTGACACATATGCACTGTATAGGCAGAATTTTTTTTTAAGGGTAAATTGCCAGGTACAGATGGCCTGACAGTTGTATATTATAAAGAAGTGTTTATGAAGACTTAATGAGTGTGTTATGTTACGGTCTTTGTGTAATTTTTGTTTTTAGCCTCTAGGTGGCCTTGAGGGGGGTGGGGGGGGGGAATCTCCTATTAGCTGAACGCCATGATCTCATCCAGGATTCTGGATATATATCTGTCGGTCGAGACAATGGTGGCGTCTCATTCTCTCTCCATCTCCGTCCCCTCGTCTCTCGGACGCCGCTCTCTCTGCACCTTGAGAGCTTCGCCTTTTCGTTGTGTTCTAATTTAGTTGTGTTTATGTTGATCTTTTGAGTAGTTTTGTATTTATTGTCATTCGTTACTTATCTTATTTCGGTAACTGGTAGTGGTTTTTGTTTGATAGTTCACGTTTTTGTTTATTTAGTTAGAATAGTGAGGGAAGCAGATGCTCGGCAGCTGTTCTTTTATCGAGAGCCAGGTAAGAACTACTGGTAAGAACAGGTGTAGGCAGGGGTCTGTTTCCTCAGTTGCGCTACCAGTTTACTTTAGTTTCTTTATTTTTGTCTGTTGCATAATGTTTTGTTGATGTATGTTGTATTTCGTTGATCAGTAAATGTAGGCGCTTGGGCGTCTTGAACCCGTTATCTCGTGTCTGTGGATTATTAATGTGTTCGGTCCATTCCCATTATTTGTCTTATTATTAACAATGACCTATTGTTTGGTTATGGGCCGTAACAGAGTGTCTTTCTAATCCCCAAGAAATGTAGACATATAATGGACCCCTCAAATTTGAGACCTATTTGCCTGCTAAATATTGATCTAAAAATTCTGACAAAACTTTTAGCCACTGGTTTGCAGAAGGCTCTGCCAAACATTATTCACTCAAACCAAGTGGGTTTTTATAAATCCACTGAACTTCCACTGACAATGCAAGATTGTTATTTCATCTAATTTGGATGTGCCAACCCAAAAATACTCCAATAACAGCAATTTCTCTGAATGGAGAGAAACCTTTTGATAAGGGGCACTAAACATAGAACCTTAGGCAATGATATAATACTGTAATAACCAATGGAGTAGTGTCTCCCCTTTTCAACCACACTAGAGGGACACATCAGGGGTGTTCATTAAGTCCACTCCTGTTTATTATTTCTCTGGCAACACTGGCGATTATTATCCGAGCACACCTTGGGATTAGAGGAGTGAAGGGAGGGGATAAAGAACATAAACCATTACTATACGCAGATGACATCTTTGGCCTCTCTACCCCCTTTAATGGACACTACACAATCTTTCTCAAAAGTGTCTGGCTACACAGTTAACTGGAATAAGTCTGAATCTACTCCCTTTTCCAGTTCTTGCTTATCAGCTATTGTAGAAAAGTTTACATTTAAATGGGTCTTGAAGGGGATGAAATACTTAGGAAATCGTCTCAGACGTTGGAGGAAATAATAGAATGCTTTATTGCCGTGAGCTCAAAACTAACTTGGAAAAGTGGGAGAAAATCAAACTTACACTTTGAGGGAAAAAAAATCAGAATTATCAAGAGAGAGATTGCTCCACAGTTTAACTATCTATTAATGACGCTTCCGGTTAAAATACCAACTACGCTTTTTAACAATTTGATGATTTAATTAAACACCTTCTGTAGGAAAGGGGCAAGAATTAAAGCGTGCTAATTACCCCTAAAAAGAAAAGAGGGATGGGTTTGGCAAAAAATAGCTAAATATTGGAATCAGGAATGGATGGAAGCTGAACGTAAATATGTTCACCTTTCACTTACATTGAAATGTTATCACAGGACAATATTAACACTACAAACCCTGTTCTTATGCATTCTAGAGAAGCTTGGATTGGAATGAATAAAATATACAAATTATCTCACAATCTGCTGAAATATTCATCACTATGGTACAACCCAGCAATCCATATTGGTAAAAAGATGATTTACTGGAAGCATTGGCACCAGCAGGGTATATGTACTGTTAATGGAGTGTTAATGTGAGAATCTAATGAAATCTTATAATCTTACAGGAAAAGAAAACAGGTTCTGGAACTAAGAAACTGTATATTGACTGAATTCATGTCCGTGGTTGACAACCCCACCTCAAGAGATTTGTGAAAAAATACAAGAATCTCGTAAATCTTCCCAATTGAATCTCATAAATCTTCACAATCTCTTTTAGGAACAGTGACTTAGGACATTTAAGGACCCTATGGCAGAGGCACATATGAAAAATGGTCTAGTATCTTGGCCAGGTGTGGCGATTATATAAAAGAAGCTAGGGGGTATAAGTGCACACAATATACAATTCTTCACACAGATATTACCACACTCCAATATGATTCTACAAGATAAAACTGATGAAGGATCATTTATTGTGAAAAAGGCCAATATGAGAGGAATAAGAGCGCTGTTGCGCTGACTGTTCCAAAGGACTTTTATTATGAAAGTACGACGCGCATTAGTTTAGAAAGTGAAGCGGTTCAGTTCAGAGTGAATCATATGTCACCCACCGCGGCAGATATCAGTTCATTATTATCACATAAGCGCTGGAGTAACCTAATAACTTGGTTAACAGCCTCGGAACGAGTGCTTATTGTGTGTTTTGTGCGTCTTATTAGAGAAAACCACACACACACACACACACACACACACACCACCCTGCTTTGCACTCCCTTCCATCAAGTCCCCACCAAGTCTCCGTCCAAGCCTCCATCCAAACTCACCCATCCGAGCAAGGACATTACGGAGACCTCTGAACACGTGTGCTTCTTGTGCTTCCACTGCAATCCTCATCAGCATCACAGGACATTGTTAATGCTCATATTTATGGTTGGCTCCCCTCCTTGAACTGTTTAATAAATCACTTTAAGACGATTTCTTCCTCTGTCGTGTTCTGACCGACACACCTGGCACACTGTTATATCCCCAAATCAGCCCTTATACCTTTCCAGGTAGCCTTCGCTACATTTTTGGTCCTTCGAGCCGGATAGCAGTTGTGCTGGGATCATGCAACAGAGAGAAGAAGCATCATGGGTCCCATCCACTCGGCCCAAACGTCAGTTGAGGCAGCCATCCTATCTGAAGGATTATGAGGTTGGTGGAGTCAGACCAAGGGCAGGTGGTCCATCACGTGCCAGCCTGGCACCACAAATACCCAGAGAGGGACAGTGGAGCTCACAGACTCATGTAAAATGGGCCCACAAACCACAGAACATTTTTCCACCAAGCGGTGAGGAGAGCTTTAACGACAACAGCTTAGGATGGCCACGTACCTCTATGCCCTACCCCGAGGAAGATGTAGAGCCAAGCAGGTTACCCCGAGAGAGCATGCAGTACAGTTTCGCCTCAACTCATAATAGGAGACCAGAATATTGTGAGTTAATGACCTCAACCAGACTGCAGGGAGCAGCGCGGCAGGATCAGACCTTAGAACAATGGCCAATGCCACCCATTCCTTTACAAGATGACCCATTAGCACTGGATGAAGAGGAGTATGAGGAGGAACTGCCACCTCCACCGTGGCCTTCGTCTGACTACCCTGTAACGTCTGCGAGTGCAGAGGAGCAGCGGGTGGTCAACGTCCTAGACAGAATGATGAGTGAGCTACAGATCATGAGAGACAGTGTCACATCCCTCGGCGCAGCTCACACTCGTCCACATTCGACCCCTCAGAGCCTGAACCCCCCTCAGCCACGGCAAAGTTCTGAACAGTATGACTTTCGGGCACACAACATGAGGCCAGAATCCTATTTCCCCAGCTCATGTTCACAACCAAGTCTATATCGCACAGACATGCGATCCGCGACTCAGTATCCAGCCTGGCCTGATAGGAGTCAACCCCGTCTCACTCGTGGCAGTCAGATCCCACCGATAACTCTGGGAGGAGGGGAGTACAGGGGCCCAGCACCGAAAATTCCTCTCTTCATCCATAAAGACCCGATTGAATTCTCACGGCTGAAACTGGCCCTTGCAAACCTGTTACCTGCTGATGCTACAGAACTTTTCAAATATCAGATTCTTGTCGATCACATGAGGCTTGAAGAGGCCTGTCTCATCGCCGACTCCTTTATCAACTCGCCCAGACCATATACAGACACTATGGCAGCCTTGACTGAGAAGTTCGGTCAGCCGCACCATGTGGCTTTGCAGAGGATTGCTGCGGTTATGGATTCGCCTGAAATTAGAAGAGGAGATATAGCAGCCTTTGAGAGGTTCTCCCTGCATGTACAGTCACTCGTAGGCATGCTACAGACACTGGGCCCAGATGGAGAGGTCGAGTTGATGTGTGGCTCACATGTGGCCCGACTTCTAACCAAGCTTCCAATAGAGCTTAGAGCGAACTTCCGGCGTCAGATGTTCCATCGTCCTGGACATACTCATACCCTGCTCGACCTGGCGGAATGGCTCCGATATGAGTCGTGGTGCCAAGGTTATGACAACCCTTTAGACATTCGTAGCCAAGGGCCATCAGGCTACAGAGCCGAGAAGCGTCGCAGCAAGCAAGCAGCTACAGTGCTACATGGAGCAGAAAGCTATACATCGAACCGAGCAACCAGACCAGAGGGTCAGAACTTATCCACGACCAAGTGGAAGGGCAAAGCAAAACCTTACTGTCCATACTGTGAGGGCACTGAGCACTTCCTCAATCAATGTTCCGCCATTCAGAAACTCACTAGAGAGGAGGTCGTAGAGTGGATCAAAGCTAACAAGAGATGTTGGAGATGTGGGAGAGCACATCAAGCAGCGCACTGTGACCTTAAGAGACTCTGTGATGTGTGTCAAGGGAAGCATCTGAGAGTCTTACACGATGCCAACGTACGCCCCAAGGCTGAGCCGCCGAAAGCTGAAAGTTGTCTGGTGAGCAACAGTACGGAAGTTCTCTACCTGGACAGACCATCAACCCACTCACGTGTCCTGCTGAAGGTCGTCAGAGTTCTCCTGCGCAACAGGGACAAGACACTAGACACTTACGCAGTGCTGGATGATGGATCTGAGCGCACAATGCTCCTCCCTGAAGCAGTTGAGAAACTGGGTCTACATAAGAAACCTGAGGACCTTGCTCTCCGCACAATTCGACAGGAAGTCCAAACATTGAAGGGATCAGCTGTCACATTCAAGATTTCGTCCTTTGCCAATCCTAAGAGAACCTTTCAGATAGTGGAGGCATTTACTTCAACACGCTTGGATCTAGCGGACCACTCCTACCCCATCGCTGGTTTGAAGCGAAAATACAAGCACCTGGCGGATCTACCACTTGACTCATTTGATCACGTTAAGCCGCTTGTGCTAATTGGTGCTGATTACCCCCATCTACTTACCCCTATCGAGCCGGTGAGGATGGGCCCTCCAGGAGGTCCTGCGGCCATTCGAACGAGATTAGGATGGACGCTTCAGGGTCCTGCACACCTTACACAATGGAAGCCGGGCACCCCGCAATGTCTCTTCATTAGTGTGTCACCACATACAGAGCTGATGCAGAACGTGGAGAAGCTCTGGAAGATGGACACCCTGCCATATCAGAACAGCAAACTAGTAATGAGGTCGAAGCAGGATAAGGAAGCGGTAGAGCTCTTAGAGGCCAAGACAAAGCGAGTACCAGTGGCAGGTATCCTCCGATATGCCACTCCTCTGCTACGGAAGCGAGACCTTCCCCCACTCAAAGCTCCCCAGGAAGCCGTCCTACCCAGCCTCAGAAGTCTGGAGAGACGACTGGCACGGGACCCTCTGCGAGCTGATGAGTACTGTGTGGCGATTCGTAAGTTAGTGGAGACTGGAGCAGTCAAGAAGGTTGACCTAAGGGAAGCTTCAACTACAGATGAGTCGTGGTACATACCCCATCACTTAGTAAGGCATAACGAGAAGAGTCGCTTGGTCTTTAACTGCTCCTTTCAATTCCAAGGCCGAAGTCTCAATGACACCCTCCTTCCTGGACCAGTGCTGGGAGCTTCTCTTCTGGGAGTTCTACTGCGCTTCAGGGAACATGCAGTGGCGATCAGCGGTGACATCAAAGGCATGTTCCACCAGGTTCAGCTCTTACCAGAAGAACGCCCACTCCTCAGATTTCTCTGGCGGGACATGAAGCGCGAAAACCCCCCTGAAGTCTTCGAGTGGCAAGTCTTACCATTTGGCACTACGTGCTCTCCATGTTGCGCCACCTTCGCACTTCAGAGGCACGCAAGAGATCATGGTGGGCCAGGAGAAGGAGTCAGACGTTCAGTGGAGCACTGTTTCTATGTGGACAACTGCCTTCAGAGTGTACACACAGCCGAAGAAGCCAAGGAACTGGTAGACCAACTCAGGGAAGTACTGGCATCTGGAGGATTTGAAATCAGACAATGGGCCTGCAACATACCTGATGTCCTCAGGCACCTACCTCCAGAGGCGAGATCTGACAGCATGGAGCAATGGCTTTCACATGATGAATCTGGACTGTCAGAGCCAGCCCTTGGACTCAGCTGGCATTGGGAGTCAGATACCTTAGGCTACAAGAGCCGACCTTTGGAGTATGGGGCATTGACGATGAGGAATGTTTACAAAGTACTGGCCCGACAATACGATCCCCTGGGATTCATTGCACCTTACACGACTCGTGCAAAGCTGATCGTCCAGTGTATGTGGGACAAGCCACGTGATTGGGACGACCCACTTATCCCTCAAAACTTGCAAAAGGCATGGAAGGAATGGGAATCGGAGCTACACTTGCTGCCACTTATCTCATTACCCCGACCTTATGCTATGGTCTGTCCCCACCAATCAGTTGTTTCCAGACAGATCCACGTGTTCAGTGATGCCTCTGAAAGAGCCTACGGATCAGTCTCTTACCTTAGGACAGAAGATACCCAGGGACAAGTCCATCTGGCGTTTCTGGCAGCTAGATCCAGGGTAGCACCCAGGCGACAGCATTCCATTCCCCGTCTTGAGCTCTGTGGTGCCCTTACAGCTGCACAATTAGCAAAGACAATAGAGAGAGAACTGACTTTGGAGATAGATCAGACAATCCTTTGGAGTGATTCGACCACAGTGTTAACCTGGTTACAGTCAGAGTCATGCCGGTTCAAGGTTTTCGTGGGTACTCGTGTGGCCGAGATTCAGGAGCTTACGGCAGAGAGTACCTGGCGCTATGTTGACTCCGCGCAGAACCCAGCAGATGATGTAACACGAGGGAAGACCTTGGCAGAGTTAGCTGTGCCGAACCACTGGAGCCAAGGACCCTCCTTCCTCCTCAAGGGACCTGCTGAATGGCCGTCTTCACCCGTAATGGCCCCCAAGGAGGATATCACGGAGTACAAGAAGTCTGCTTCGTGTGGAGTGGTATTTAGAGCAGATAGACAGGAAACTAATCCAGGCCAGTCATACCCGTCCTGGAAGGATATGGTTGAGGCTGTAGCACAGGAGGTGCATGGGGCGGCAGACACAAACAAGCCCTTGACAGCAACAGACTTCCAGGAGGCAGAGATGACTATCTTCCGGAGAATTCAGGCTGAGTGCTTCCCAGCTGAGTTACATCACCTGATGTCAGGGAAAGCAGTACTCCGAAGTAGCCGTCTCATTACTCTGTCCCCAGAGTTGGATCCTGACGGGGGAATCATACGAGTAGGAGGGAGACTCCGACGTGCCGAATGGTTAGATCCTGCCTTCAAGCATCCAATTGTCCTGGACCCCTCACATCCAGCGACAAAACTTCTCATTCAGGACTACGATGCTCGCCTTTGTCACCCGGGCCCTGAGCGAGTATTCGCAGAGATGCGCCGAGTCTTTTGGATTCTCCGTGGTCGGGAGGCAATTCGGAGGGTGCAACATCAGTGCGAGGAATGCCGAAGGTGGAAATCTAAACCGTTGGTTCCAAAAATGGCTGACCTACCCATTGCCCGTCTACGCTTATACAAACCGCCATTCTACTCCACGGGTGTCGACTGCTTTGGGCCCTTCCAAGTCAAGATTGGACGACGCTCAGAGAAGAGATGGGGTATCATTTATAAGTGTCTTACCACCCGGGCAGTCCATCTAGACCTCCTGCACAGTATGGATTCAGATTCATTCCTAATGAGCCTCCGGAGATTCATTGCCCGCAGAGGCACTCCAGCCGAGCTGTATTCCGACCAGGGTACGAACTTTAAAGCAGGAGAGAAAGAGCTTTGTGAGTCTTTTAAGCACATGTCTTCCGACCTCCAACGGCTCTTAGCCAAGCAGAAGATCGATTTCCGCTTCAACCCCCCTGCAGCTCCTCACTTTGGGGGTACGTGGGAGAGGGAGATAAAGTCTGTCAAGACTGCACTGTATACTGTCATCGGAGTTCAGCCTATTTCTGAGGAAGTACTGTATACTACCTTACTAGAGGTGGAGGCAATACTGAATAGCAAACCTCTGGGTTATACCTCATCCAACGTTGCTGACATGGATGCTGTGACACCAAATATCCTCTTGATGGGGCGGCTAGATGGAACACTTCCGCTAGTTGTCTACCCGAAAAGCGAAGGATTAAGCAAGCGAAGATGGCGACACTGCCAGGTTCTAGCAGATCATTTCTGGGCCAGGTTCATCAGGTATTACCTGCCAACCCTACAATGCCGGAAGAAGTGGCATGATGACCCAGCTGACCTGACAGTGAATTCAGTAGTCCTACTGATGGACCCGCAGTTTCCCAGAGCAGTTTGGCCTGTTGGTAAAGTGATCAAAGTGCATCAAAGTGCAGATGGTCATGTGAGATCGGCCGATGTTCAAGTCAAGGACAAAGTTTACACGCGTCCAGTTGCCCGACTCATTATGCTTCCAGCGATCCCGGACAGAGAGGAACAGAAATGCCCTCCGGCATCTTCAGATTGAGAAGCGAGCCTTTTCCAGGAGCAAATTGCACGCAATTTGGGGGCGGCTGTGAAAAAGGCCAATATGAGAGGAATAAGAGCGCTGTTGCGCTGACTGTTCCAAAGGACTTTTATTATGAAAGTACGACGCGCATTAGTTTAGAAAGTGAAGCGGTTCAGTTCAGAGTGAATCATATGTCACCCACCGCGGCAGATATCAGTTCATTATTATCACATAAGCGCTGGAGTAACCTAATAACTTGGTTAACAGCCTCGGAACGAGTGCTTATTGTGTGTTTTGTGCGTCTTATTAGAGAAAACCACACACACACACACACACACCACCCTGCTTTGCACTCCCTTCCATCAAGTCCCCACCAAGTCTCCATCCAAGCCTCCATCCAAACTCACCCATCCGAGCAAGGACATTACGGAGACCTCTGAACACGTGTGCTTCTTGTGCTTCCACTGCAATCCTCATCAGCATCACAGGACATTGTTAATGCTCATATTTATGGTTGGCTCCCCTCCTTGAACTGTTTAATAAATCACTTTAAGACGATTTCTTCCTCTGTCGTGTTCTGACCGACACACCTGGCACACTGTTATATCCCCAAATCAGCCCTTATACCTTTCCAGGTAGCCTTCGCTACATTTATGTTGAAAATGGCAGTTGGAAAGAGGCACCTTTCTACTCTGTTTTTGGGAATGTAGTCTGGTCAAGTTGCTGCATGGCATCAAAATATCTTTAACCCCTACGTGACAAGTTACACAATAACAATTGTTTCAAATAGGTGCATTATCTGTTATTATGGTATGTATCACATGTGGGCAGTAGGATTATTTTAAGACATTGGCAGACAGTGAGAGCCCTAGAATTGAAAGAGTGCAGCATTGGAGAGGAAGGAGTGTCACTCTGGGATTCATCTCAGTTCTGGTCACAAATTACTGTCAAGGATAGGGTTGGTGTGTGTGTGTGTGTGTGTTTTGTTTTGTATCCAGTACTTTTATCATTAATACGTGCCTATAGAAACCTGTAACCGTTAATATAACTGTAATATTGTATACCTGTTATCAACCTTCCACCAGTATATAACCTGCACCCATAGATTGATGAACTTTTTTGTGTAAGTTCACGTTTCGAATGTTGCTCGCATGACGTCAATTATCCATAACTGTTCAGGCTCGGTACACAGTGCTTGTGCGCGAAATTCAAACAATAAGAAAACAAACAAGTCAGAAACAGAACAAAAAGAAAAAGCAGTCTCTCCCGCTGTGCAGCAGCACGTCCCTTAAAAAGCGTTTCTACAGGAGTTGATCATCAGATGAGATGAGAAGAGCCCGTCCTCATGGCAGCACAGCCAATCACGTCTTCTTGCATGATTGACAGGTCAGACAGCCTATCAGCGCCAGCTGTCAGAGTGATAGTACAAGCGCCAGAAACAATCTTCGCAAGAAAGAAAAACAGAAAGAAAATACTGCAAAAAAAATCCTTTCGTCCTCAGGGACGTAACAAATATATAGAAATATTAAGTTTAAAAAATTTGCGATATAGCCCGCACCCTTATATAGCCCGCACCCACTGCGGGGTTTGTGAAATCTGGTATAACCCGCGGGTTATATGCGGGAAAATACAGTAAATATTGTTTCAAAGTAAATCCTACCCATTTTTTTGTTCAGTGTAGTAGCTGACTACTAGTACAAGCTCCCTTCCTGTCAACACACTCTCACTGCTCTCTGCGTGGGTTTGTCTATATACAAGATTTCCTGGGCTTTTCAAGGTTGCACATCACATTGAGCTAGTGTTTTGTAAGACATGCATAATCAAATGAACAAGAGTGTTGCAGGAAAACAGACAGTCAGAATCAGATGACCATAATAGAGTCATTTTTCAGACTGGTTTGACCTCATTGCTGTTTGCAACAACTGTCAGCTCTACAGCTGTTCGACCAAATATTTGCCGGCCCTTATAAGATCCACGTCTCCTGTTTTCTATAAGCTACCTATGAATCACGGCACACATCCCTGAGCTAGAGGTGCGCACGTCAGATTAGGTGATGTGGCCCGTTTCCTCCGCAAGGACAGCAGCATTTGCATACTGTTTGCTGCAGGTTAGCATGCCAGCCCGGCAGCTTGTATCACTATCAATCAATGTCACAATGAGAGCGGAGCAAAGAGCATTAGCTCGTGTCAGATGTAATCAGGGCTGATGCTAGGCCAGTGCCCTAACTTTCACAGGCCTCATGATAAAGTCTGCAGACAAACCTGAGATGCTCTTTCAGCAGTACCTCAAACGACTCTCATCCTAAATGACAAAGCTTTCCTGTTTTTAAGTCTATTTTACAGCTAAACTGTTTTATTAGCTTGAGTTTTGGCTGATGCATTTCTGGATACGTTTAATTGATCACAAAAAGTTGGCTTTCCAGTCATGGCAGCTGTGCAATTACACATATTGGACTTGAGTGCACTGCAGGGGAAATGTATAGATTTTTGCATAGCACATGACTGTTATATTGTATGCCAAAGGAGCTCTGCTGGCATACATACTGACGGATCCCAATAATGATAATTGTGAAAAAGATCCTGGATGTCAAATGTTATGCTTTTAATGAAAGCTTGCGAAATGTAATATACCTTTGCTAAAGGGAACATAAAACAAGCCATCATTTTCACTGGTCTGGGAATATGAAAAACCATAATAATAATAAAGAAATAAATTATTCCATTAAAAATGCCTTGAAACTACAAGTGATTGAACCTCCTTGCAGAAGGAAATCCATCTAAAGCTGATACACCTTGACTTGGGGCCAGAGTATGTTTTGGTGCCACTTTTCCTGATATAGCCAACAGCTGAGAAAATGCATCAGCAAAGGCTCACATTTCTTCTCCTGGGAGTGAAGCATACGCATCTAAGAATTGGAGCATTTAGGCATCCACATTCAAAGATGCAATGCTGTAAAAAGGTCTGGGAAGAAAGTATTGCTCTCCATTTATGAGTCTGTTTGTTTGTATCCTCCAAGGAGTCTGCGGTAGCCCTGTGGATGTTCCTAGGCTTCTAAACTATCGGCAGTTAAAATGAATATACTGTGTTTGTTACTGAAACGGGCTGCATGAAAACTGAGGAGCAGGTTTGAGAGTGGAAAATGTCTCTTTACTGTCCAAGCCCAAACAAATTATGTCAGTCAAGAATGCGTCACTGGCCTTCAAGCAATCAAGCAATTCTGTCACTCCACAGACACATAAAAGCTAGCCTTATAAGTGGTTTAATTAAAAGACTATTAGATATCGATAAAATATATATTAAATATGCTATGATTCCTTTGGAATTGTTAAGGGTCTATAGCAGTAGTTTTGATGCTTCAAAATAATGCAAAACATGACATAAAATGCTAAATGTCACTAATAATATAAAAATAAAATGATAAACACTACTGTTTTAAAGACTGTAATTGTTTTTTTGATAGAAACGAATACTTGTATTTAGCAAGAACACATTCAATTTGATAAAAAGTGATTTTTTATTGCAAATAAATGTAATTTCTATTCATCAAAGAATCCTGAAAAAAATTATGAAAACTTTCCACCAAAATATTTTCAACTGTTCTAAACGTTGTTAATAATATGAAATATTTCTTGAGTATCAAATCAGCATATTATAATGATTTCTGAAGGATCATGTGACACCGAAGACTGGAGTAATGCCATTAATAAATAACATTTTAAAATATATTCAAATAATGATAATTTTTTAAAAACACGGTATCTTTTATCGTAATTTTGATCCGTGAATGATTGAATGCATTGCATAAATATGTATAATAAACTGTAGGCTATAATGCTTTTTTAATTAAAAGTTACATAATGTTCCTAGTGAGCCTATGTTAAGTCACTTGATTATACTAGACAATGTAAAGTTTGTGTACAAAATCAAAAACAGTTAAAAACATAATTGAGAAATTCATGGTAAAAGAGTGAGCAACTGTCGTGTGTTGTGCAGGTATTTAGACTCACTGATGAAGTTTGTCTGGCCAGTGTAGATGGTGTACTGAAGCTCATAGGAGGTGACGCTGAATTCATCTTCAGAAGTCCAGTGCACTGTAATGGTGTCATGAGAGGCCGTGCAGAGCTCTTCACGTATAGACGGAGGGTTGGGGGCTGGAAAAGAAAGCAATCGTCAAGACAGGATCTATTGATTTGGTTCTGCAAAAAGAATGGTTGATGTAATTCTGGCCATATCCTATACTTGTACATAGCTGTACTCATTAACTTTGCACTACATACAGTGAAAACACTCGTGAAATGTGGCTTTACCCGTCAAGTAATCCAGTCCTTCCAGGATTTTCTTTTCTCTGGAGAAATCAAGGGCAAAATTGTCAAAGGCCTCGTTCAGATTGACGTCTGGGATGAGAACCTGGGAGGAGGCGGTGGCCATGGCAACTCTGGGTGGAAAGGGATGCACTGGCAATTAATTTATAAATGTTTCTATTTACAACAGTCTATTTACAGACCATAAGGGTGGATGTGATTTCACCCAATGTGGCAGGATTATAAACGGCATCTGGCAGTACTCAAATGTGAGAAATGTGTGTGACAAATTCAAATAATACTCAACAGAAACAAAAATGCTATTGACCACACTCCTTGGTTTATAACGCTCATTTAAATATTTATGACACATTTATGATATATATATATATATATATATATATATTTACAGTACTGTGGAAAAGGCTTAGGCACATTAGTATTTTAAGTTATTTATATCTTTTGCTTTAGTGTGTCAGTAGGAAATATCAGATTACTGTGTCACCAGCACAGTTTTGTAAAACGCATGACACCAAAAAGTCAACACACCCGAAACTGCGTAAATACTGTTAAATATTGAGTCCTGAAAGCATATTTTGTATTATCGTGAATATAAGCCACAAGCAACAGAAATGAAAGGAGGGGGCGGCACCAGGAAATGTGCAGAGTAGCTGAAAGTTGCCTTCATGCTGGGAGCGGTAAGAAGTTCTGGCAGAGGCAGTGACAGTGTTATATGTGTGTGTGTGTGCGGTCTCACCTCTCAGCCACATTCCTGGCCGTCTGGAGGAAGCGGGCGTGGTCGTTCTCCTTCAGGCTGTGCTCAGCCTGTGTGATGAGGGCACTCGAGCGCTCCAGACACTGTCTGCAGTTTGCAATCTGCTGAGCCAACTTCCTCAGCTTCATCACCTAAACCCACACACATGCCTATTACAATCTAATCGCATTGTTACAAGAGAGATAACTGTACGGAGCTGTTATCGCAACCTACTAAGCTATTAATATTACATATGTTTACGTTCTCCAAGATGTTATGAAAAATAATGGACCCTAATGGAGCTTTTTTTTTAATCAAAAACTCATTATCGCCCTTTGGCTCATCATCACAGCTAAATGATTCCTTTGCTTTTTGTATAATTACAGCAGAGAAACAATAAAGTGGAGGATTCTAATTCTCTAATTCTTAAAAAAACAAAACATAGAACACTCTTTAAAGACTAAAAACTCGTTAAATAATTAGCACTGTTAAAAGCTTTGTCCAAAACGAAAATCTAATGCATATTTCATGCTGTATTGGATGTCTATAAAACATTTTTAAGCTAGATCAATTACACAAAGTCTCAGAGATGCTATCAAGAAAAGAGTATTGCTAAATTCAGATCGCTGTGCAAAGAATCTAATTTAATTTTGAAATTAATTTAATTATTAAAAAAAAATCATCTCTCTGCATTAATATAGACTGTATTTAACTGATGAGTGGTCATAGGTGAGCTTATTTCGGCTACTTTATGTGGCTTATCCAATTAGAATGCCCTAATTTTAGATTTTTTGAAGACTTAATTTTCTGATTGTGCTTTTTTTAAAATACTGATCCAGACTTGCTATATCAAGTCTGATATTATTATCAATGTTCAAAAATTAACTTTTTGTGGAAATTTTTTATCAGGATTCTTTGAGGAATAGAACGTTTAAAGTAGAGATGTTTTGCTAACATTACTTTATGTTTCTTTATTTTACTAGATAGTTTTGATCAACTAATGTATCTTTACTGACAAAAACAATGATAACTATTTTTTAATTGACCAAACTTTATAATGGTAGTGTATAAGAATACATTTTATAATCAAATAACCAAATCATCAAATTGGATGATGTGCATTTGATCTGCAAAATATATAATGTATATAAAAGTATAAAATAAATATGCATTACTATATCCCACGCTTAAATATGAAACGCATTGAGTTTCAGAGAAACAGAGACAAATAAAAGAAATTCCAGCAATATCAAGCAATCTTATATATACTGTTGCCATAATCTAAAATACTCATAGCATGAAATAAGATTTTGCTCATACCGCCCACATTTCCAGACCACAGATTCACTATGAATTTGCTTTGCTGCATGTTTCATGTGTTTATACATTATATTTTCTTTTGCGAGGGAATGAGAGACATTAGCTATGCTTCCTCAATAAGTCAGTTATATTGGTTAAGCAGGATCTAGAATATGTCACAGTGTAATTCAATAGAGGAATGGGATGTTTGACAGGAAGGAATCATAGGAAGCATTCATATAAATCAAGAAACAAGAAGAGAAAAAAATGTTGCTCTGTGCCACAGTGGATTGCATTAGATCAAATCCGAATCTGACCCCATTTTTTAAAGACAGCTTCAAATGATTTGCTTTGATCAAATGGTTTACTGCCAAAAAGTTTCAGAATTTCAGGACGGCGTTAAAGAAATTGGACTGCGTCAGAAAAATAAATCGAAAATAATTCAAAAACAAACCAGGCTGAACAGCTAAAGCCTTAGATCAAATCTCACAGACACTTTGCATCAGGGTTTATGATTCCAAAAGCCTCCTTAATGCTAGAGTCACAGGCGCTTTGTGCTGGAGCTGCATTACTGATGTTTGCAAAAGGCCAGACATAATTTCATACTGTCTCGTGGCTCAAATCCCCACTTGATAAGAGTGTGAGCACTGTCAAGTTGAAGTGCCTATGTGCTGCACGCTCACTGTCAAACACAAAACACTATACATACATGAAGTTGAGAACAAAATCGAACCCTTCCTAATCAATCGATAGATAGATAGTTTAGATCGATCCTGTCGGTTCGCTCCTTTCTCGTGGTTCCTTAAGCTTCTGTGAGAATACAGCTGCAGTATCTCTCTCTCTGATTCTCATCACTCATCACCCAACGGTCATTTTTGTTACTGTAATAATGCTGTTTTTAGACAGCGGTGTCATTAAATGTAATTTGCCCTCAGACACACACAATTCTCCAGTGTGTTTATTGTGCTGTGAAAGCCTGTCCTATGAAAATGTAGGAAAGCGTGTAGATGTTGCTCTACAGTTCACTTATATTTAAACGAAAAATCTAAGCCCTTTCAAATAATTCTGTCATGTTTAAACATTTTAAATAATCTTAATGGCTAACATGGAAATAGTACTGAACCGTAAATATTTCTGAACCAATTTTTTTAAATACATTTAAACAGGCCTATTTGGTCAATTAATGCATTTTTACTGATACAAAACTATTACATTTACACTTGGCAACACAGCTTTGTGGAGAGGGACCTGTTACAACACACTCTAGTATGTTTTTTTTTTTACCATTTTGAGAGGAGTAAAATTTACATGTAACAGTTGATTTTGTCCATTGACTTCCATTTTAGAAAAAAAAAATATGGAAGTCAATGCTAGGGTCAACTGTCTGGTTTCCAACATTCTTCAATTTTGTGTTTAATAGAATAAGGTTTGAGACACCATGTCAGTGAAATGGATAGTTCAGTGTAATTAAAAAAATACTAACTTAAAACAATTACATAAAAAAAAAAAAAAAAAAAAAAAAATATATATATATATATAAAAATTTGGTTTATTATCATTATTGCCTTGTATATACCCTTAAGCGCTTGCATTTTTGTAATAAACCCCTCATTCACAATAAAATCCCTATTATGCATTTAGTCTCTAGTGATTTTGCTTTAGTTTTTTTGGTTGTCAAAACTAAAAATACTCCCTTTCTTCAAAATTAATGCAAATGATAATTTCTTTGTTTTTTTTTACTTGTAAAGTAAAAAATAAATAAAAAATGTCTAGTTTAGTATCAGTTATATTTGTAAGTGTCTATTCTTTAGTGTCCCAGAGGTATACAGTGCTGTCCAGTGTACTGGCCTGCTGTTTATGGTTTTATATGTTTTCTTCACTGGTAAAGATTATCAAGGCACGATTTTCATTACCCAAGGGAAGCTTCTAAATTGAAGTCGCATGGCCTGAGGCTGCTTAAATCAGCCAAGTTTCCTGTCATAACTTCAAGAATCCTATTCAAGTAATATCTTTACACTTCACTGCTCCCTCACTCACTTTGGCCAGTGGACTTTCTAACAAGATCTCTACAGCCTCAACAGATGTCCTAACAGCCACATTAATACTTATATCAATACTTTGGACAAAAGCGTCTGCCAAATGCATTAAAAAAAAATGTATTCACAATTTTTTTTCTCTGCATAATGTAGAGTCCAACACAGCCTGACAGTCTCTCTCTTGCTATAACAGGGGTAGTGACATGTTTTGAAAGATGTGTTAGAAAAGTCAGCTCTGTTTTTGTGCGCTGTGTGACATATTGTCGAGAATCAAATTCAAATAGGTTTCTCTAAGTGAGTGAAGGCTTGAGCTCTGAATATCCGTTTCTCTGCCATGTGTTGCCTTAAAGGAAAAATTCAGCAAGTATTTAAGTCTGTCATCATTATTTACTCACTCTTATCTTCCAAAACCTGTATGAATTTCATTCCTCTGTAGAAAACAAAAGAAGTTTGGAGGAATGTTTCAACTGTTTTAATCAATACAATGAAAGTCAAAGAGAGACAATCAAGACACTGAAACATTTTTCAGAATATCTTCTTAAATTACGAAATTCATATGTTTAGGTGAAAATGAAAGAAACTAAAAAGTTTTTACGTCCATCTTGATATTTTTTAATTGAAAAGGAAATCGAAAGCCTTCCTAAACATGACCCAAGTGCGAGATACAAGTCTGACTTAAAATTATAATTCTGGCCACTCTAATTTGTCTTGGTGGTGCAAATAGAGAGAAACGGTACCTTGGATTCTTTGATCTTGACAGCAATGACCTGTTTCCTCTGGCGAATTATCTCCACCAATTCATCACACTCCTCCACCAGCTTGGCTTCATGCATGGCTGTGTTCACCTGCAGATAAGAGCAAAGAGTTTCATAAAGAAATACAATGGCACTTAATCAGTCCACTGGGAAACTAAGTTTCTCCAGCTTCTCTGCTTCATTGTAAGCAAAATGTCCTGTCTGGAGTGATGTGGAACATGTCATTAAGGAAAAGAGACATTCCAGACTACTTCAATTCCTTCCTCAGAACATCCTTGTAATTACCGCATTAATTACAGATTCATGTACCACTCTCTGAAGATCCTGTTGTTTTGTCTGTACTACCCGATCCATACTTAAAGCTAATAACTTAAGATCGATCCATTGATTTATCATGTACGCGCACGCACACACACACACACACACACACACACACACGAACATCTCTTTGTGAGGACATTAATTGACAAGGCAATCACTAGATCCTTACCTCAACTATATCCATGACAACTAAGTGCCTAACCCTAACCCTAAACCTAATTAAAACCTTATCCCTAAAACCACGTATTGACTCTCAAATAGGCTTTTAATGGGTACTCAGAATGTGAGAACCAGCCAAACCAAAATTTCCTCACTTTATTCCTTTTCTGTCAGGGTTCTGCTACATTCGGTCTAGTAATCTCTTATTGTTGTGGCAGAGCTCTGACACTACCGTATTGTCTCAAGTTGTGTGTGCGTGTACGCGGCTTCAAGTGTTCGAGTCGCACGCAAGCTTGTCTTTTGTGCGAGTTATGATGTCCGGTCCCGATACTTTGGTCTGGTTCAGTTTCGGTTTTGTGTCGGGATTCAGGCATTCATGAGTCGTGTGTTCCTCCTTGTTGTGAGTGCACGAGAACAGATGTTTACTCATCTTGTGTACTCTATGTCATGTGAGTGGGCGCGGTCTCAAGCTTTTCCACGGGCTGCACTCTCTCTCGTCTGTGTGTTATGTTTAGCATGCGGTTCATGTTTTCATCTGCCGCATGCTTTCATGTTGTGTTTCTTGTCACGCGCAGTTTGGTTGTCACCAGCTGCGCGTCATCTTTGTTTAAAGTGAACATGCAGCGAAGCGCATCCGCATTGGCTGCGTGTTCATGCCTTGTCTGTCTTGTCTGTTACCCCGCCCGTCTTGTTTCATTGTCATTACTTTGATTTGCCCCAGCTGTTTTCCCTTGTTACCTTCCCCATGTGCTACCTATATATTCTCTCCGTGTTTGCTGTCTTGTGCTGGTTTCTCATCATTAAATGGTGGTGTGTTCCTTGTCTCCAGTGTCCAGTCGAGTTTCTTGTCTAGTCCTGTTTTTGTAGCCTTGTTTTTCCCCCTCGGGGTTGTTTTTGTTCAGTTTTTATTTTTGTTGACATTTGATTTGACCCTGACATTTTGTCCTCACTCTGATGGTCTAAAACTCAAACCGGGCCTCACAAGGATAGTTGAACAAGTACACACACTCATTCTTGTACATCTATCTTTGTGAAGACAATCAAAGACAAAAGGCAGTCTCTAGCTCCTAACCCTAACCATCTCAACTAAGTGCCTAACCTGAATCCCTTCCCTAAACATACCCCTTACCTAAATTATAACCTTATCCCTAAAACCAAGTCTTGATCCTCAAATATACCTTAAAAGAGCTCTCAGAAAGTGGGAACTGGAAAAAAAGTCCTCACTTTATGCTTGTTATCTAACTCTGTTGGTCTAAAACGCAAAGAGACTTTAAACCCAACATTCAATTTGATTTTTGCAAAGCAATTTGTCAAATAGTATCCACTAACATGGAAGAAAATCGCTCAATTCCAGACAAACCACAGAGATTAACTGTTTTAAGTGCTGTCTATAGAATTAAAAACCTGAGTAGATGTCTTTACATCTCTAAGATTGCTTCCAATGCAGTCAATAAATTCAGTAAATGTATCAGTTTTATTAACCCAGTCAAATCTTAATGAAAGTGTGGCATTTCGGACAAGGCTGAACATTATCTTTTTGAAGCTTCACTGTTGTCGATCCCATAATGCCTGGCACAATTCCACCCCTTAGCTATAGTAGAGAATAGACTTTCTCTTTTTAAAAATAAGCCAGATGACACATATAGCTAGTCTGAATCACAGCAGGCTTCTCTTCCTATCCCCCACCATCTCTGAGCACTCTGGCTCAGTGGACAAGTGTAGTGATGGATGTCTTCTGCTGTTGATGTGTTCCTTATCAGACCTCTTAGCACATCATCCTTCCACTGGGGATTAAATAGCTTTTCTAAGGACTATAAAGGACTTTTCTGAGGTTGGTAGGGATGTGATGTGTGACCCCACTTTACAGTGGCGCCCACATCCCGCCAGCATGACTCGCCTCGCACTTTGGCAGATACAAGCTGACACCTGTAAAGTGTGGTTCGGTCTACGGATTTTGACTGTCCTGGACTCTATTAATGTTAACTGCATGTTAATGTTAACTTTATGTATACTTTTTGTTTAATGATCTGAAAAATTTAAGTGTGACAAATTAAGAAAAAAGGAAGGGGGCAAACTCTTTTTCACACCACTGTAGATACAGTCATTTACACAGACACACACAGTTTCACTATCTTTGTAGGACTCTCTATGGGCGTAATGGCTTTTGTACTGTACAAACTCTTTATTATGAACTCATATTATATATATATGGACC